>CAVNYN010251070.1:0-11590 GCA_963692815.1 Nyctanthes arbor-tristis
TGTTGAAAGATCTCGTAAATAATTGTGATTATGTACCATATTTGTTATACTCTATATTTAGAAGTTTATGAGCTGTATTAGTAATCTTAGGAATCACTATTTATTTTCTTCTATATTAGGGTAGTTAGTTGAATAGTATATTTCTCCTTAATTAGGGAGATTAGCTGCCTTTTTTGTTCCTAGTTAAGCTCTTTAAATAGCTGTACATCAATATAGAAAAATCATTCAGCCTTCTTATATTTTTGTTCACTGTTTTTGGTTACCAACATATAACAAGCATCAATATAGAAAACCAAAAAAAAAAAAATTTACAGAAAGCATTTATATAAGTTTTTGGGAGTTATTGACATTTAAACAAATTATCAAACAAGTTGTGTGCATCAAATTCAAAAAACCCCAGGAAATACTACAGCTAATTCTGATTTGTCTTTAGAGAAATCAATGTAGATAAATTATCAAAGACGTCGTCTATCAGTGTAATCCTAGCTAATTTGTTAACTATCACTTGAAATAGCATAAAAAAGACAAAGCAGACAGTCGGTTGAAGACATTACCTGCTGAAGCGAGTTAGACACAAGAAGGCACGAATTCTGCGTAGTATTTCACCAGCTGCCCAATTGAACGCTGGTGCAGACAGGAGCTCTCTTTCTCGCGGGAGTTTTGCAGCTGGATGGGGATTTCTTCTGCAGATCGGATGTGACAAAACAGAACATAAGAAACTGGGGAAGCTTCACGGCCGATCTGCTACCTAAAAGGATAAAATGATAGAAAGGATAGAATAGGAAATTAGTTGACAAAAATGGGGGCATTTTCGTAAAGACACTGTTTTACAGAACAGTGAAATTGGGATAATTCATTTCTATAACCACTAGTGGAGCATGTGCTTTGCACGTGGTCTGTTTCATTTTTTGCTATAATATGCATGCAATAAAACAAAGTGGGCTAAGAAACCCAAAAGTATATTAGATATCTTCTATGCTCAAAAATAGCCGAGAAAGTGAACGTTATTCAAGCCCAAAAAAAAGAATATATGTTGAAATGTATATAATCATTTTGTGTAGGCCTTTCTGGTTTGCTTGCCCTCTTACACTGTGATTCTGTTAGGGAAGATTAGGAATTTGCATTAGAAATTTACACAGTGACTTGTGCAGATGCAAAAAAAAAAAAAATTCCAGCAGACCTAATGGCTAAGTATTTGAGGTATTGGATTATGTCAATTGGAGTTTGAGCTTACAAGATAAACATGGCAATTAAAGCTACCACTTTAGATTTATAGAAAGAAAATTAATCAATGGGTTTGTAAAAATTGCATAAAGTTAAAAGAATCTCAAAGATTGCCCAACATATTACAAGCATCAATATAGAAAGAAAAAAAAAATAAAAAATAAATTTTACCAAAGGCAGTTATATAAGCTTTTAGGACACAATTTAAACAAACTAATCAAACAAACCATAGAAAGCATCCATATAAACATTTGGGAAACAATTTAAACAAAGTAACTCTATTGGTTCATTGTCATCAAATTAATAACCCAAAAACTGAAACAATCAAGTATCAAGCTCCAAAACATGCATTTCAATTTCATGCACCACTACCAAAATTAACTGCCGATCTTGAATTAAGTGACTTTAATTTCTTATCTACCAAATTTCCCAATAGCAATTAAACAGACAATGTGAAGACATTCTCTCTGTTCTATTCACTTTTTCTCACCTGATCTCCCTTCTCTCTCTAACCAAGTAAGCAACCTTCCACAATCACTTGCAAAGATGATACATTGAGAAATTGCTTAGAATCAGAATACTCATATTTATAAGGTCAAACAAGACTTGCAAGAAGAATCTTTGTGTTCTAGAATGCTAAGTTAAATTAATTCATTCAAGTGATGAAGTTTGGAATTTCAAGTTTGAGTTCTTAAGTTATAACTTGTTAAGGTGAAATACGCGATCATGCTAATTTTTAGAAGAAATTTCAATCATATTGAAAAGAAGAAATTTCGTTCATATTGAATGGAAAAGTTGCATAGCATTTAAAGGAAAAGGGCAAGGCAGCTATTTAAGGCTCTACAGCTATAAATCAATAGAAAAGGCCGAATAATTTTAGAAGATGTACATAATTTAAAAACACCTTCTTATTCTAATCTTCCACTGAACCCGTGAAAGAATTTAATGCTTTGTTTCTTATGTAATTTACAACTTTACCAAACACATATCTAAAGTAAAACAGTTTTATGGGCCGGAGATTGTACTTGCTTGTTTGTTGCTAACTCCAATCATTTCGGGTTGGATTAAAAGCACTTGTAATTTTCTTTAGGGGGAAAAAGGCACTGGTTCTTGAGAATTATTTTAGCTTCCTGATAACAATATGTACATCATTTTTTGTGAATGGAAACACATTCCTTAAGACTCATTTTGACTCTTTCTAAATACCGTTTCCATGTAAACAAATTATCGAACAACTTGCGTGCATGACATTCCAAATACCGCAGCACAAATTATGACAAATTAAGCCAATTATTCTTTAGCTTTTCACAATAATTTCACCAAAGCAAATCACAAATTCATAAATTTACACCGCAATTAACCCCTAAAATCTAGAATTTCAATCAAACTATTGAACTATCACTCTTAAACCTCTGAGAATAATTAAAAAGTGGAATTAAAAGAAATTTAACAAAGCAGTAAATAGAAATCCAAACCTGTAACGATTTGCCTCCTGTAGGTTTGTGAACAACAATTGCTTGCTGTTTCTTCCACGACGGTTGTGAGTAGAAAGCTCGAAACCAACAGTAGCAGGGAAGAAGACGGAAGAACGAATGCTGACGAAATTAACGTTGGAAAAATCTACCCAAAAAAAGACGCAAAAAGGAAACACAAAATCAGAACGAAGAGCAGCGGGTGCCAAAAAAAAAAAGAAGAGAAGAAATAACGGGAAAACCACAAAAACCTGAGAGAGAGAGAAAGAGAGTGAGAGTGTGTGTGTGAAGGGGTAAAATTGGAAATTGGTTGAAAAAAGGTCGGGCAAAATGATAAACTGTGAGAAAAAAATTTCTACATTTGTGAGTTAAGGGTTATTTTACAAAAAGTCCCCATCGTTTTAGTTAAGAATAGGCTGGGTCCTTAACTTTTTTTCACTTTCCTAAATCTCTAACCATTCATAAATATCTACGATAGGTCTTTTTGTCCATATTCCTTTAATTTTTTAACAAAATAAATATTATGTCCCTTAATTTTTTAATTTTTCAAAAAAGTTTAAAATAATAAAAAAATAAAAAAACTCCACCCCATCCTCCTTCCACCCCTCCTAGGATTGGTTGCCAGCAGTCTTGGCTGCCGTTTTGGGTAGTCAATGTGGCAGTACAAAGTGGGGGAGTCTCCCCCATTGGCTGCCAAAGAGGGGAAGACTCCTCCTTTTTTGTATCAGAAATGGCAAAATTTTGGCTACCAGAAATAGAGGGAAGAAGTAGCAAATTAGGGGATTCACCCTCCTTTTTTTGGTCGCAGGTATTTGACGGCCAATCTTAGGAGGGTGGAGGGGTTTTTTCCACTTTCTTTTTGAAATTATTTCTAAACTTTTTTAAAAAATAAAAAAATTAAGGGGTATAACAGTCATTTTATTTAAAAATTAAATGAATAATGACAAAAAAGACTTATTGGAATAATGACAAAAAATACTTATTGTGCTCATTTATGAAATATTAGAGACCTAAGAGAGCAAAAAATGTTGATGACTCAACTGATTCTTAACTTAAAGATTAGTAACATTTGTGAAATTAACCCTTTCTATAATATATATTAATAATAAGAGATGTCTAGTATGTTTTTTTCCTCTAATAGTCTAGCTTCATAAGGATTGTCTTGTATGATTTTTCCTCGCCAATAGTCTAGCTTCATAAGGATTCTGATAATGTCATTAATAACGTCATCTATGAAATTAAGTTTTTTTTTATTTTTTTTGAATTATTTTTTTATCACATCTTCCTTATATAATTACACTGATCTCATCCATCTTTTAATTATAAATAGTTAGAAATACAATAAGAATAAAGTTTTCTTCCTTTAATTAAAAAAATAAGATCGGAAGAGCGTTATACTAAAAAAATGATCAGGACGTCATTTTTCTTTTATGCCCTAAATTTTCTTAATTTCTATTGTTATGTCCGTGCAATGCATGGGGTGAAAAGTCTAATAATAATAACAGTGATGTGTGTGTGCGCGCGCATATATGAAGACAGCACGTTACACTAAAAAATTTTTCAACTACAACAATGTTGATGTGCAAATGTGACAACGTATTATTATATTCTTCAGAAAAAAATAGAGACACTTGTAGTGATTCATTACATTAATGACAAATATTATCAACATTTTGACAATGTCAAGCATTTTGTATCACATATGCATATTCTTTGTCATTCACTTATTTGTCAAAAGACGTTCCTTTAATTGTATTGGATATACTCTAATTATGTGATATATTATAGCGAATAGCAAAATTAAAGAGGTAAGTTGACTTGAACAAAGAAAAAGTATAATGCTTGAAATAACTTCGAGACCAAGCATAAATGTGAGAAAGCGCACCAATCCACGATAAAAGCACTATTAAGTGTTAAGACATGAAAGGAAAAATTAGGGTTTATTCAATACAGAAAAATACTATATTTATCATTTCTGATTAAGTTAGATATCTGAGTATGTAGAGTGAGAAAAGTTTTTTTTTTAATTATTTCTTAGGTTTTTTTAATCTAAAAAGCAAGAGGGAGGAAATGTCATAAGATACTTGTTTGATCCTCTTTATCAACTCTCTTTATAATTTCACATATTACTAATTTAACAACTTCTCATTTATAATTACAAATTTTTAACTTTTATTAAATCTACACTACTCATTCTACCTCATTATAATTTTTTGTTATAAATCAATGACAATAATGAGAATCAAACAACCACTATATAAGTGAATCTATAAAAAGCTTGGGCATGTATGATACTCGAAAAAAGAAAAGTTAGAGGCGTAGATGATAGGAAGTGCAAAGGTTGGATACCATATATGAAATTAACCCTTACGTTATTCCGCAAAGTAGAATTGTATTCTGAATTAAATCCATCTGCAATTTCCCAATTCATGTTCTCCGGCGAATCTTCTGCGATTTTTGGTAGGTGAGTCAACGGTCGATAACCAGAGTTAGGGTACAGGCAATTTCTCCTTCTCTTCTTTTTTCTCGTCTTTCTGTAAACTGGATTTTGAAGTTTTACCTTCCCATTATTGTTTTCTTTTGAAGGTAACCTGTATCCAGAAATTGGGTACAGGCTTTATCTAGCTTTAGTTCTGCACTGTTAGCCGTACTTTTAGGTTAATATTCTATTTTATGTTTCGTTTTTAAGCCAAACATTTTAATTTGTTAAATATTTCTACTTAAAAGTTTTTCAAGATGCTTTCTGGTTTCTCAAGAACTTATTTCTTATAAGCATTTTTTTTAATTTACTGTGCTTTTAAATGGTTTACCAATGCCCCGTCAGGCTTATGGCTTGAGGCTTTCGCTTGTGTTTACTCACAAAGATAAAAGGCGTGGCTACCCGATTTTAAGCATTTTTCAAACTTTGCTTAAGTCTTTTGATAATCGCGTTATCTGTAGATTTTTGCTGGACTTAGCTTTTCAGCTTGCTTAGAGGTTCTATCCTTATTGTTGCATTTGATTTGGGTGTGATAATTGGTTATAATGTAGGAATAGATTGTCAATCGAATGGCCAATCAGGAGAATAGTTCCCCCCTACTCTTGATTTGCGTGATTCCTTCAATAATGCTCAAACTTCTGTGATGAGGGTGGTGGAAAGCGCCATTTTGTATTTAGCACTTTTGTCAATTGCTAAACACACTTCTTATTATCCACTATATAAACACATTAAGAGATAGAAAAAGGGAATTTTGGAAACAATATCAGAGTTGGTGCCTCTCGTTCTCTCCCTCGGCTTCTTCTACTTCTCATCTCCTTAGTAATTCTCCTCCTCCTCCTCCTCCTCAATTTCTCACATATTCGCTCCTTCTCCTCCTCCTCCTCAATTTCTCACATATTCGCTCCTTGTATTGAGACTATTCATTGTTGAGTACATCAATGAATTCCTGAGCTCGGTTGTGAAATTACCAGCTGTGTTTGTTGTTGCTGTGTTCATTGGCATTGTTTAGTACATTGGATCCTTATCTGTGACATTTATGCTGTATTACTGGAGATTAACTTCTGGGTATTTGAATTCGTAGTTGAATTGTGAGCTATTGTGTTGATTTCATTACCATATTTGCTTGGTGGTGCTAATTTAGCTGTGATAAATTGCTACTGCTGGGTGAGTTGTGTGCTGGTTTTCGTATTTGTGTCTCCAACTGTGACAACTTCTTTCTTAAACAGTTGTTAGGTTTTCAGTCATCAAGAATTTCACCAAGAGAAGAAAATGAACAATAAGAAGTATGGGTTGCAACTAAGAGTTCCACCTTCCCAGCAGAAAAAGCAGCCCACAAGACCTCCGCTTCCTACCACACTTGGTTTTAATGAGGGTGACGATGATGATACTGTTGAAAGAGACATTTTGCGCCAAGCCTCTAAAAACAAATCTCTAAAAGATGTGAGTTTACTCTCCGAAAATCATACTTCTAGTTACTTGTATTTTCTTTATATCCATCTTACAAGTAAAGTTTCCCTTTATATAGCTTGTTTGAATTTTGTATAGATTGAAGAGCAGCATAAGAAGGCTCTTCAAGAGGACCCATCAGTGTTTGATTATGATGGAGTGTATGATGAGATGAAGGAGAAAGCAGTTAAGCCAGTGGTGCAGGATCACCAGGAGAGAAAGGTATTTGTGATTTCTGTGAGTTGCAAATTCATATTTGGAGTAATTTGCTTCAAATAAACGTAATAAGTATCATATCATATTGGTTATTATAATATATATTCAGCTGTCGTTTAACAAGAAAAATTTGGAGCGAATTAGAATGCTAAGAGCATGATTAGTGTTGGGGGGAAAAACCCAAAATTTGGGTTTTTCCCCCCAACAACCCGAATAATGTGTTAAAATGGAGGGGGAAAAACTTATTTTGGGTGGGGGGGGAACCTAAATGAGGGGCCAAATTACTATTTTGGCCCCTCATTTAGGTTTTTGCCCCCTCTCCCATTCCCCCACAATCCAATAAAATACTATTTTCTCCCACTCCCACTTCCCTTCCAATCTAATAAAATACCGCCACGTGTCTAATTCATACCCCCCTACTTATTCGCCCCACACATTATTTGGAAATAGGTTTTTTCCCCCTAGTTTTTGCCACTTGTCTTTTCTCCCCTTGGTTTTTCTCCCAACATTAATCTTCCGATCTCTAACGGTGCTAGATTTTGAATTCCTGGACAATTGTTTGATATGATACTTAATATTTAGCCATATATCTCCAAGTCAAAGCTTTTACATATTTTTGGTGTACAGGAAACAAAATGGAAACATTGAATGGATCCAAATACCCAAACTCCTGTGTGATTGTTAGAAAGGGTACTGAATGGGTGTGTTCTAGCTTTGAACTTTAGGAGTATGTTTCTTCAACATAATTTGTAACCTGAGATTTCTGCATTCAGTTAATATGTATCAAAAAATTCTGGGAAGGTATATATACTTGGTGTTATGCTTTTGGCGGAGTTCAATTTTTTTAATTTAAAAGAGGCGAGGATGGCTCTGTTTATTTAAGCCTGATGGTTTCAGTGGTTTGAAACTAGAGATTGTCAAGTTAAGTTTCTGTATAATCATCTTGAACAAATAGAGCAATTAGATATCAATAGCTCTATAAAGACCCTCAGATGCATGCTGCCAGATTTTTTTTTGTTGACTCTACTGTTCTGAATGCTATCTCATAACGCAAGTTTAGAAATAAACGGAATAATCATAAAATAACAAATCTGTGGGTACAATGGAGATCTGTAAAGGACAACGCCTTTGCAGTAATCACTATAGTACTGGGTCAGATCACGAAACCCAAGAATGACGGGTTTCTGAATTTTTAATTGACCCTCGTCTGATTCTGCCTTAACATGATGGTTAAAGATTGTATAAATTTTTTCCTAAATGTAGGTTTTCTCCATATGAGCATCGAATAAGCCAAGTTCTTGGGTGAACTTCACTGGGTGCTCCAGCTGCAGCCTTTAGTCTTGTTAAATGGATTTGTTTAGTATTTTGGGGTGTCTGGTAATTGGTTCTAGATTTGGATTTTCTGTAAATTGTCATCAGAATGTGGGGTGCATCATGTATTCATCCAAAAGCAGCACTCTTCCCTGCCTGGTGGAAACCTTAAGAGCTTGTTCTATAGAGATTTATGTAAAGTAGATTTGTTGAAAGTTGATTTTTTTGGGGGAATCTGTGATGGGGATGTAAAACGTTTATGGGAAATTGTGAAAATTTTTTTTGTGGAGAATATGTGGTTGGTATAAAAGTTTGGCTTTTGACTAACTTTTGATTTAGATAAACTTAAATCAAAGCTCCCGAGAGCCCAGAACACACTATAAATGTTTACTAGCTGAAAGCGCTTCTCCAAGTGGCTGGTTAGCCGCTAATATATTGGGTCTACTAGGACAGATAAGCTACTAATTTTCGCTATAATTGAAGACATTGCGAAGAAGTCTCTCTTCTTGGGGTCTTGCTAGAATTCTGTTAAGTATGGTTTCTGGAAGAGTGATCAACATATTTGGAAATATTTTGAAGAAAAACAATATATGATGGTTTATTTGATGCTTTTCTTGTGTTCTGCATCTGAATTTGCTAGTATCTGCATTATTTTAGGGTCCAATTCTCTATGAAATTATATGATCCGTTATTAACTTATGCCTTTGTGCAAGAGATAACATAAATTATCAAAAGTTTATTTATTAATCTTCTTTTTAATTTTTTATCTTTTGCAGCCAAAATACATTCAGGTGCTAATTGAAAAGGCAAAATTACGAGAACGAGAACATGAGATAGTTTCTGAGAGAAAACTTGCCAAAGAGAGAAGCAAAGATGAGCACATGTATGCTGATAAAGATAAGTTTGTTACAAGTGCTTATAAAAAGAAACTGGCAGAGCAGGCCAAGTGGCTGGAGGAAGAACGGCTCCGAGAACTGAGAGAGGAGAAAGAGGATGTAAGTTAGGCTTATTGTACCCCGCATATGTTGTTGTCTGTTCAACTACATATGTGTGTGTGTGTGTGTAAGTTAAAAATCTTAATTTAGTTGTGTGTCCTACTACGTGTTTGATTCTCATTACAATGTCAAATTATATGGGGAAATTATAATGAGATAGAATGAGTGGTGGGAATTTAATAGGTATTTAAAATGAGTGGTGATTGAACGGTTGGCATATTTGGGGTAGCCAGCTAGGTGAAATTATAATGGGAGAAAGACAATAATAGTCAAAAACCCTATTTAAGTCATGTCTATTACTGTATCTGGATACGTCTTAAGAAATAATGCATTGTGCATGTTTACTGTCAATATATGTTGTGCTTCTTTTCTTTTCTTTTTTTTTCCTTTTGTATGCGTGTGCGTCTTATGGGAACGTGAAAGAAACGTCTTTTGGAACTTTTACACTTAGAATTTTGATTACAAAAGACTCTCTCACCTACCCCCACACCCCAACCCCACACCCAAAAAAAAAAAAAAAATCCTCTTTATGTTGCCCTGGCTTCAAATCTATATTTTCTGCTTTGCCTTTCATAACCGCTGGCTGATGGATTTTTCTCTAACTTGTGTATTATTCAATTAATCTTATATCCATTTGTTTGTCTTGGACAATAATTCACTCGAGTTTTCTACTATTTTCCTTTTTGGAATTTTATAGGTTACAAAGAAGACTGATATTAGTGACTTCTACTTCAACCTCGAAAAAAATGTTGCTTTTGGTGGAGGAGTGGCTGGCTCAGGGAAAACAAAACAGAAGCAAGAAGAAACAGTTAAGAAATTTCAAGAACCACCAGAAAATGTCCCTGCAGCCATCCGTACAAGTTCTGGATCATCTGGGCCACGGCAGCAAAGAGAAACTTCTGAGGATCGACCTTCTGAGGAAAAGTTAGAAAGGGGATCTGCAGAGCCCATTTCTGATGCTTCAAGACAAGATCAACCCGCTGACAAACCATCAGATACTGATAAACCGATACCAGATCATCATAAGAGGAGCGAGGACGCAGTGGCTGCAGCCAAGGAGCGATTTTTGGCACGGAAGAAGGCCAAGCAACAATAATGTAACCTGTGAAAGCATTTATAACATCACTGGTCTGTTGTTGGCTCCATTTATAGGCTACATAATGAAACCTCACCTCCAGCGGCCTTCGAGAATAGTGTAAACCTCTGGGTTCTTTGTATGAATGAATGAAACTTGTTAATGCCATTTATACCAAGTCGGGTAAAATGTATATTTGTACGCCTTGTTTTTCTATACACGCACTGTGTTCATTTCATTGCTACATCCACTTGAAGATTTTTAAGTAACTCGATCATCAGATACTCTGTTAAATCAAACTAGTTGTGCTATGGGTGAGATAGTTGTCACTCGCATAAACAGAAACGCCTTTTTGAGGAACTGTGTCTGTCTCTGTCTATCTTTAGACGTACTTGGGACGAAAGGTCCCGAAGCCGTTAGAAATGAAATAGAGATCGGAACTATTTGTTGCAAGTGGCAAGGTCTTAGAAGTCTGGTTGTTACCTTTGTCATCGCAGCTCTACAGGAAAGTGACAATTCTCAACTGCTGGGGAAACGGTACCCAATCTCCATGTGCCCGGTGCCACTCACTGCCCTACTAAAATACTATATGCAAACTGCACATTCAATATAAATGGCATTAATTACATAATTCTTTTTAATTTATGAAAGATATTACTAAAGCAACATATTGTTGGAGGGGAGGTTAGATCAAAACTAAGTTACTAACATGCGTATGACGTTAATTACTTGCACCAAAACCTCCCTCCACCCAATCCGGCCAAAGAAAATGTCAAGGGAGGATCGAGGTTAGAAGTTAGAACCCGTATGAAGCTTGTCAAGAAGCTTTCTGAGGTTTGAACTGTATGTGATTGGTAGAACTTTAACTTGTTACTGACTGTAAGGAGATTATCTTTTCTACATGCACAAAGTAGAATACATGGTTGTCCATACATCTTCAAAATTCTTTCATCATTTTCTTCTTCGAATTGCCATTGTCATTGTCTTCTCTAAATCTTATGGTCGATTTTCGCCGCAAAAAAAAAAAAAGGTATTCTAGTTATTCATAATGTCCCGTCAACCGTCCCGTCAAATTTACCTTGCTCAAGAGAAGACCTACCCATGAAATGCATGCATCTGACTTAAGAGGGAAGAAATGCTTCTTGCTTTTATTAGAGAAAAGTATGCATACGTATGCACACAAAAGTAGATATTAACCCACAATATTGTGCACATTTATGAAGAGACAACAAAACAAATCAGGAAAAAAAAAAAAAAAAAAAGCCACTTCAGAACTTCAATTTCGGCCAACATTTTCAAGCTAATGGACAGTTCACATGTGACATTAACTTTTGCTAATTTGCCTTTTATTGAAACACTATTGAACTAAAGT
>CAVNYN010251085.1:0-13076 GCA_963692815.1 Nyctanthes arbor-tristis
TTTTCTTTTGGACCCTTGGCATACTAAGCTATCCAATTGTTGTCACTTTCTCTTTTTTTTTTTTCATTCATCAACTCGTTTTGCAAATCGTTCAAAATCCAAGTTTTTTTTTTTTTTTTTTTTTTTTGCAATTCATCAACTCCTTCTTCTTTTCACATAATCAAACCACAACAACCTATATATAATCAAATTGAACTCATTACCACAACAATAACATTCTTCTCCCCCACGTTTACTTCTTATCCATCCCCAAGCAATAAAAGCAATCACAGCTCCACTAGTCAATTGGCAAGGTAATGATGTACATTATTTTCGGCTCAAGACTAGTATTAGAGGTATAAAGAAAGAAAAATAGGCTATAAGGCTCAAAGGGATTATGCAAGAGATAATTAATTGATAAGTAGGCTTTTTGGCTAAAGTGGTCAATCAAGAAAGAGTACCTTAATCATATCAATATCATGCATATAACAATGCAGCCTCAAAGAGAAATAGAGCAAGTTCTAGAGACACAAACCGATAGAAGAATATCACACATGAACAAAGATAGTGAGACTGAAAAAGATGTATCAGTCAAAGGCTAAAAAAATCTAACCAAGTTAAATTTGTCAACATAATACAACCATAACCAATTCCAGGCAAAGCAAATAAATAGAAGATGTAAGTTCACTAATTCAATCGTGTTATGAGTCTCTCTAAGTCAACATCATCAATCTATTTTTCCAATTTTTTATAAAAATTTTCATCGCATTGCCCAAGATCCTAATTCCAGCAAAACGGTACTCCAATAAAATTCAGCACTTAAGGATCATGAGTTGCTTTCTTACATATACACAAAACACAATATATATATATATATATATATGTTTTTTTTAAACACAAAACATAAAAAATTTATCGAGGGAAAAAAATTGACTGTACTTTTTCTTTACTTAGCATAGAAACAACTAAAAATATTACTTGATGACCAATACTCTTGAAATGACACAATTTAACTTAGACAATATGCGGGTTTAAATACAGAGCAAGATATAGCAAAAATATACATCAATCAAATAAAGTAATTAACACATAATCATCCCCCCACACTTAAATTCTACATTGTCCACAATGTGGAGCAAAAAGAACACATATGGGGAGAAAGGGTTTAAGAACTCCCTGGGGGTATGACTGATGGTGAGTTTGGATCGTGGTCTGATGAGACGGATGGAGTTGGGCTAGTGTGCCTCATCTGAATTCTAGCAATATGGGAAGAGACTGTCAAAATAATGAAAAGAAAGGATAACAGATCGGTCCCTAACAATAATAAATAAAAATTTAAAGATATACGAGATAAACGAAATTTGTCCTAATTTCTAGTGCAAGTCCTAGAATCTACATGTGATGCAATGTAATAAAATAAAATAATGGGTTGTCTCCCATTCAGCGCTTCATTTATAGTGTAGAGCTTGACTATGAGGAATAATTTTTAGGGAACTCTGAATAGAGCTTTTGATGCTCTGCATAACTTGCCAAGATTGACTTTGTTCCCGTCTTTAGGCTTTCCCCAAAAATTTACTCTATTCTTTTCATGTAAACATAGACTGGCATCTCCATTGATCTCAAATTATACTATGAAAACTTTAACCTCCTCATCAGGTGGGATCATAAAATCAATTCTAGAACACATGATATCGAAAGGTTGCTTGCTGATTGCCCTATCATCAAAAGTGAGTTTTGGAGCTTGCTTTTCTAAGACCGCTTCCTTATCTTTCTCATGTTCTTCTACTATGAGGGAGGTTTCTGGCACTCTATATGCTTGTAAAGTACTTGAAGAATTGACATCTTGAGAGATTCCATAATGTTGCTCTTCATCATTTCAAAGAGAATTTACATGCTCATCCCATTGTAGAGCTAAATGTACATATGGACAATTGTTTTGCTCATGATAGTCTCCACAGAATTTACACTTTAAATCTCATAGGGGTACAAGATGTGCAACTGGGAAATTACTTAGTGTATGATTTGCACAAAGCAATAATCACACAAAATCAGTTTCTATCATATGACTCTCGGGTTTCTTCTCATATTCCTCTAATTGTGCCCCTAAACCATTCATCAATTCTCCATACGCTTTAATTGTTTTCATAGACAAACTAGCATTTGAGCACCAGTCATAACCATCATCCATCCTGAAAAGAATAAGGCAAACAAACAAACAGAAAAATAAAATTCAAAGTAAAGCTCAAAATAATTGGTATCGATATCAATCTCAATCCCCGGCAACGGCGCCAAAAACTTGTTCGTGTAAGATATGTTTGTGAAATCCGTAAGTGTACAGATCGAACAAGTAATATAGTGGACAAAGAGTCCGAGTTATCATTCCTACGAGGATTAGATTGAGTACCGAAATTATTAATTCCAACTTTATTTTAATGATCAAATCTTGAGTTTGAGAAAGAAAATAAATAAACAAGTAAATAAAAAAGAAAATGAAATATATACAAAGATTTAGAGGGAAATATATGATGAATATGTGTTAGGACTCACAACTTCACCATAATCGGACCACCTAGTCTTGCGACAATTAATCAATGTTAACGATCAAATTTCACTAAATTAACTAAATACTCCTTTTGAAGCTAGTTAATCCTACTTAATTAGGCCTCCTCACCTATCTCCAAGCAAGCACGTTATCAACCCTCTTAAGTGCATTAATCAACAAAAGATTCATGTAAGCCTCCCCAAAGTTCAACCTACGGTGATCGCACTAACGACAAGTAAATCTCTTTGTGTTGTCTAAATTAATGATCCTTATTGCATAAGCTAACTTAAATATTCCTCTCTCAAGTTTAACAAAAGTCCATATATTCATTTATCCATTGGCCACATAGATGAAAGTAAAACAAAATACCAATAAGAATTTAACATAAGAATTAATTACATAAGTTCAACATGAAAAATATGGCTATGGTCCCAACTCGGTTACATTGTTCGTCCTAACTTAAAATTAAATTAGTTACACATCATGAATGAAAAAACAAGTAAAATAAAGCGCATAACCCGGGTAATTAAATCTTGAATAAAATGGAGAATTCTTGCAACAAGCTTTTCCTTCTTGAATCTCAAACTTGATACCCAAGCCTCCAAAGGTCTTTTGTTTTTCTCCCGCTTTTCTATTGTGTTTTCTATATTATATCTCTCTTTCCCCTTGAAGGCTAGGCTATACCCCCTTTTATAAGGTCTAAAAATCGTGTAAAAGTTTAAACGTAAAAAAAGAGTTCTAACGAAATAAGGACAAAAATCAGAAGTTCGCGTGCGTAGGGGCCATACGGCCACACAATCCATCAGTGTGGCCACACAGATGATTATGTCTTCCTTCTAGACTCTTGTGCGGGTGCACAAAATGTTGGTGCACCCGCACCAATGTTACTGGCGAATATTCTGTTTCTGCCAGTTATGTGCGGCCGCATACAAGTTCCACGCGGCCGCATAAAGCCGTGTTCTACTGGCAGCTTGTATTCCAACGTGTGTAACTTTTAGTAGGAAACTCGGAATTGAGATCCGAAAGTTGCGTTGGACTCCTGACTTGATAGGATTTTGATGACCTATTTTTCTCTCATGTGAATTATATGCATCACAATTTTTCAGCCCGAAATTCCTTGAGACATAAGGCTTCGGTCGACTTGACCCTACCTTTATCACATTTAGGCCTCCATTGCCATGATTTATCTTTGGTACAGATTTTCATATTTGATATCTTAGACTCCGCATGTTGATTCGCATCACCCGGACTTTGTAGTTTGTAACATACAATTCACCAATGTAGATGTAAATACGGACTTTTGAACACAATATCACATAATTAACAACACATTTAGGGAATGTAAACATCACAAATCAATGCCTATCACCTATAAAATCAAAATTAGAAAAATTGAAAACTCAGTCTCAGTAATTGTTGTGCTATAGATGCAGAGTAATTAGTACTATGAATCTTGGTCATGCAGAAGTAAGCAAGATACGGGAAAATGATTATTAATTGTTACAATGCACATTTTATTAAGTTTTATTATTAGCACTATAAATGGACTGTTGACGTCCAATATGTGACTGCAATATCTGGTTTTTATTACAGACGATTTACATATTAATTAAGAATTGACAATGTCGCTATTTAAAAAAAATGATGAAGAAGAATTGATAGTGAGTATGATAGTTGGTTGAAGCTCGATAAGTAAAATTTTCAATTACCATTACCCTTGTCAATGTGAAATGAATAATTTAAAGGTTAAGACTACCAACAACAAGAAGTCATTACAATGTCAAATAATTTTGGGGAAATACGGGTGTAAAAACTCGTTCCAGGGTGGCGGTGGCGGTGGCAGTGGAGGTGGAGGTGGGAGTGGGGGTGGTGGGACACTTTTTAATTTGGAAAACATGACAACCAATCAAAAGTTGCCATGTGACAATTTTTGGGTTCAAATAAATATTTTCCCCCATATATCTATGTCTTTCCCCCTAAATTTTTCTCCTACACATTATTTGCTAATGAGTTTTTTCCCCTCATTTTTCCACTTTGACTTTCTTCCCATTAGCTTTTTTCACCCTACATTAAACTTGCTCTTAAATAGATATTGATTGAGAATTTTACTTTTTAGAAATTAGGGAAATTTTTGAAATACATCTTGTATTTATAGTGCATTTACAATTTTCATACCATGTTTTAAGAAATTATGATTTACACTTTACACTTTACGTTTACAATTTGGGAAATTGATTCAAACCAGTCCCGATGCTGCTCGGGAGAAGGCAGACTGTGACTAGACTATTTTGCATTTATATGTGAAACAAAATGAATTGGAAGACATGAGAGAGATGTTAACTCATGTAAAAGATCTTGATTTTCTACATGCAAAACATGACGACCGGGATACCATATTGCATTTGGCTGCCAGGTAAAACACTACAAGAAAACTGCTGATTACTGACGGCATCAGTAAATGTGGTAAATCAATTAGTAATCTTGATCAGAGATGGTCAGTGGCTATCGGAAACAGCCGTCGGTAATAGCATTATCAGTGATTACCAACAGAATTTAACTAGCCGTCGGTGATCGTCGATGATTTTCGACGGAAAGCGATGGCCATTGGAGATCACCGACGGATATATCTTTCCTTCGGAGATCACTGACGGCCATTTATGTGTTTGAAATGGAGTGCAAATGGGGAGATGGGGATTCGATCCCCTAACCTAATGGTTGGGGGAGTAGATTCCCAACCACCAGGCTATCTTGAGTTTCTTGTCTAAATGTGTATGTACATTATATTTAACATACAATTATGCAGTCTTTACACTTTAGAAAATAAATAATTTGTGCCTATATTTTTTATATATATTGTAATCTATTAGATATAGATTTTTTTTAATACTCTACATTATTTTTTGTATTATCTTTTTTTTTTATATACATGTAAATTTGCAAGTTGAGGGATGAAGCTATAATTGCACCCATTGGGGAATAGGTTCCCAACAACCAGACCACCTGTGCATTCTTGTCATTAATATGTACATATATTTTATTTAACATATAATTATATAATCTTTGTAATATATTACAATATATAATTATATATATATTGTAATATATTAGAGATTATTTTTTTAATACTTTGCATTATTTTTTCTACTATCACTTTAAAGTTTTGCCACTAATGTTGTTTACACATGTAATTTGCAAGTTCAGGGACGTAGTTAATGTTTGGCACTACATCGTAATAATCTTATTTCTGAAATGTAATTCTGTGTGTAAGTTTATTCCCACTGAGTTGAAATTCTAACTCCACCTCTATACAAATTTGAAATATGTAAAAATATATAAAAAAAGAATTACAATTATTTACAAAATAAATATTTTTGGTTGGATATGTAATATAAATAAATATAATATAATCCATTAATCATACAGTAACTTTAAAGAACAAACGTTTCATTTAAAAAAATTAAAATGCATATTTGTTCTTTTAAAATTAAAATCTTTGCAATTAAAATGCATATTGTTAGCTAAAAAAATGTTTAAGATTTCTAGTAACACGTCAAAAATACCAATGGAACACAAAAAACCCGCTGCAAATGACCGACGCGGTCGGAAAAACCAACAATAATTACTGACGGCTTTCTTTAGTCGCCGGTAATTACCGACAGCCTATACTCCTAGGTTGGTAAATACCGACGACATAAACAGTACTGTCAATAATTACCGATGGAACAATATTCCGTCGGTGATTTTCGACTGAAGAAATACTCCCTCTATAAATACCGACGGAAGCAAAAATTCGTCGGTAATCACAGAAGGTAGCTGCATCTTGTCGGAAATCATAGACGGATATAATGAGCCGTCATTATCTACCAACGGACCATTCTGCCGTCGGTAATTGCCGAGAACTTTTTCTTCTGTCGGTAGTTACCGACGGATTTTGGTTTGTCGTCAACAATTACTGATGGATTTCCTGCCGTCGGAAATTTGCCGTCGGTAATTGGCAGTTTTCTTGTAGTGAAACTGAGATGAGGTAAGAGTCTTATCCAACCAAACTTTTTGTGAACATTTTCCTCCCTTCGTTATTATTTATAAATGGTTGGCAGATGCACATGTGTGCAAACTATACATCAAGTGGTATATGAACATAATAAAAGATCAAGATTGAAATTCCAATTTGCAGAAACTCACAAGGCCTAATTTGACACAAAGGTAATGTTTTATCAAAAGAGAACTCTAAAAATTCTACTAAGAAGATGAGATACAATTTTACCATCCGTCTTTCACAAGGAAACCTATGAATCAAAACTTTACATGGGAAGAAGTTCTCAAAATACAACCAAAATCACAAAGCTTCTTTATATAGATTTCTTCCAGAAATCAACTTAATACCAACGATCTCACAAAGTGAGAAAAAAACAAAAAAAGTAGGTCAAAAAAAAAAAAAAAAGGAAACAGAAGAACTTCAGCTGCCGAGAAGAATGAGAAAATTAGTGTTGATTCTCTGAAATCTGAGGAAGAATTAACTCCTTTCATATTAGAGAGTCAATCTTTCTGTATGCACCCCTCCACCTTGAATCCAATGTTCCGGAATGGGTTGTTTCATATTAGTTTCTTGTATTGGGTTTGTTGTAAAAAATAATCCAAAGTTGAAAAGGAAAAGAAAAGAAGAAGAATCCTTGGAGGAAAAGGAATTCAAATCATAGAAGAAATTGTCTTGTCTTCTAAGTCAATGAAACTTATAAATAGAGGTGTTTTCCTCTTCTTTTATGCACAAGTGGCACAAGTAAGCTGAGAAAAAAATTAATGAGTCTGGCACCTTGAAGAGTTTTCTTGTAACTCTTTGTAGTTTGTTCAAAGGGTGAAAATTAGGTGTGGTAAAACACGGGGTACCACTTGGGTCGGGTCAGAGAGTCTTGTGAAAAAAATAGTAGTCTAGCGTCTTGGAATTTCTTTAATTCTTTGCGGGTTGGGCAAAGGGTAGAAATTGGTCGATGCGGTAAAGCTTCGTATGTTTTTCTTGTAATACTCGGGGGATTGGTTTGACGAGTGAAAATTCTGTATGATTGTAGCGACTTTAATCATATAGTAAAATGCTTTGAGAGTCCGTTAAATTTGCCTTCTCTTTTTATTTTTCTTGTCTTACTTAAATTTCTCGAATAACGGTCATGTCGGCGTAATTGGGGAATGTGCCTTAATTCCCAACATCTTGTTCAGTTGGTATCAAAGCCCAGAACGGTCAAAGTAACAATGCCGCACGGGAGAGGTGTCCGTGGAAATAGAGGACATGTTTTGCACCTGCATGTTATAATTCAAAGGATTTGAGAACAGTAACTTACCTTGATGCAGTAATTAGTGCATTATTTTGGGGTTTTGAAATGGATCCTATGAAGCACATCTATACAAGGAAAAATAAAATAGCAGTTCATTTGTACGAAAGCAATAGGGAAGTAACGAACTTAAAATATTATATATGGGGCCATTACAGAGGAAGCGGAAAAATAGAGAAAAACTAGGTGGGATACACAGGACTGCCATGCAGATCGTGTAGGAAACAATCTTACATTTGAGTTAGGATGAAGTTTTCTATAACTATTACTACAAAAAGATATTCTCATGTTTAGTAATATTGTTTGGTAACCATTTACAACAAGTTGAGTTTATAAATGGATTAAAATTTAAATTTTATATAGGTGTTGATACTTAATTGTGTTTCGTGGAGGTAATGATTAAGCACTTGTTTGATACTCTTTAACAAAACACATTATAATCTCACCTACTACTGATTTGATTATTGATTTGACAACTACTCATTTATAACCACAAATTTCAAACTTCTATTAAATCTACACCACTCATTTCACCTCTTTATAATTTCTCTTTATAAATCAACTACCATAAATTGAATCAAACATCCCCTAAAATGATGTAAAAGTTCACATCACATTAAATATGTGGTTAAATGTGGTGTTGTCATATGTCTAAAATTCGTAATTTAAATTGGTTAATAAATGGAAGTGCGTTTTAAATGGTTATCAAACATTGTACATTAATTAATTAAGCCCACAAATACATTTTAAATTCATCTTATGCATTCAGATCATGAGAGTGAGTTGGAAGAAAATGTAATCTTTCAATGGGTTGGAGACACGAATGATTAAGATTTATGCTATATAAGACCATTTCACTCGTAGAAGTTCCTTGAAAAATAAAATTAGTAATAATGGAAAATATAGAGAAACATGCATGAAATAAATCCCAATATCCATATTATCTCAAAAGCTAGTTAATTGAAGTTCGAAGACGAAAATTCATTGAAGGGGTTTAGTATTGTGACATACCGACTTCGTTTTTCTATTCATTGTAACATTTGGAACTTTCTTATTTGTGTTTTTCAAAGGATAATGTTTGTAAGTTGATTTATCACCATGTATATGAAAATAAGTTGAATGAGTTATGAATTACAAAAAATTGTAGTATGTCTTTATTTCCAAGTATATTGTAGTATATATACGGGGAATAAAATTAGAAAGGAAGCAAAGGGGCAAGGACCAAAACAAAACTAAGAACAAAAGTTTGTAAAAATCTACCTAGGATAGGGTTCACTTTCTTTGGCATGTTGTCTCCACTCTCCACTTATAACTATATATACAAGAAATTACGAATTTCATGAGCCACAAGAAAAAAGAGGATTGGGCTGTGGAAGTATAGATGAAACAACAAAAACGTCAACAATTCTGGACTAATTTTATTTTCCTAGATATTTCTTGTGCACGTTTTTCATAAGAGACAAGAGAAACAGCTGGTCACTATAAGAGGGAAGCTGGAGGAGCAGTCGGCCAAGCTAAGGGAAGAAAGAAAGAAAGAAAGAAAGAAAGTAGAAGAAAACAGACAAGCCCCTATCTCATTTTAAGTTTTCCCATCTTTTGAAGGTAAGTTTTGTAATTGTTCTCTATATATGGGTTCTAGTGTAAGGACTTCTTGTGGAATCTAATTTAAGATTTGATTTAACTTGTTTCTTCCATAGCAAACTTTAGAAGTAACATCCAATTCTTTTAGTCATAATCTCCAACCATACGTCTAGCGGGATTATCCCATCAAAGGGACACACGATGGGAGATCATTTTTATCCTTCTGCGCGTAGAAATGGAATTATGTCCTGAGGTTTGTTATTTGTGAGAATGAGTGATGTTATAAGCTGCTACTTGGAACAGCTGTGAGTATACGAGATTTGGAATAGGGAAATAAAAGAGCTAAAATAGCATAACTATGGATAAACTTTGGCTATCAAGTGTTGTAAATCTGCAGTTCTAACTAGCTGGAACGAAAATATACTAAAAATATGAGTTACCAAACTCTTGAAACATTTTTGCTTATTCATCACTTTTCTGACAAATTTCTAATTCTTCAAGTCTTTCCTTTTAGTCAATAAATATTCAGACGCTAAGACCCCGTGGTTGTTTTTTTTTTTTTGTTTTTTTTTTGTGTTAAGTAGAGACCACTAGCGTGCTGATTTTATTAATAGTGAAAATAGGAAACAAAAAAGGAGGGGGACTAGACTTGGACGCCAGTCACTCTGACCATGTCGGCTTCTCTTGCTCCAGCCAATCCGGCAACCCAAACTCTGGTGGAAGACCAACGGTCCCCTCCCCCCATTGAGGCGCCACCCTCCACCACCATCCCACCCCCGCCGCCGGACAAACGCGGGCCAAAAACACCAAACCCACTGCCCCCTATTCTACCCCTTTCACCACTGCACACCACTACCAAAACAGCCTCCTTCATGTCACTTCTCATGTCCCAACATCAATTTGGAGGAAGCTCAAAACAATTCTTGGGATTGACATCTAATTTTGAGCCTTCAAAGCCACAAATCACAAATAATTCATTTGGGCAGCAATCGGGTCATTCAAAGGATCTAATAGCTTCTACACAGCCTGGAGAACATAACCCTATGGTTGGACTCGATCAGAGTCAAGCGAATCAAAAAACCCCAATTCCAAAGTCTTCAACCAGGGTTTCAAAGGACTCGAAGCATTTCAGGGCGGAATTGGGCTTCGCTCCAGAAGACAAAAATACTCAAAAGGTGGAAAAGAGGAGATCTGGCCCTATTTGCGACTTGAATCCCGTTGTCGGTATGGCACAGTGAGCCCATGCGCGGCCATCCCATCTTGCTGTCCCCAAAACTGCCCCCTACCCGCCCCCAAGAGGTTCATCTTGGTGTTTTACCTGGCTGTACGTGTGCTTCAATTTTCAAATATAGATCTTTAACTTTTGGGGTTAGTAACAGTTGGGTCCCTAATTTTTTTTATTTTCAAATCGATGGGCCATCAACCTTTCATTAATTCGCACCTACATATAGTCCTTTTAATAGTTTTCGTCAAATTTCAATGTTAACTTTTCGACCAAATTACCATTATGTTCCTTGTGTCATTTTAAATTAAGAAACAAAAAAGTTTAAAAATATAAAAATTTTAAAAAATGAAAGGAAAAAAAAGTTAAGGGTATGTTGTCGGAAATTTGTTTCCAGTGCCTAGAGGGCGGGAGTCTCCCTTAGATGACTGGAAGTCCAGCCGCCAAAAAAAAGGGGAGGAAGTCTCCCCCGGGGCCCCCCTGTACTGTCAGAAATGGCAACACCTTTGCTGCCCTTTGCTGCCATTTCCAGCAAAGGGCCAGTTAACGGTGAAATTGACAGAAACAAAATATAGATATATATATTTATGAATTAATGAAAGGTTGGGAACTCAGTGGCCGGGTTGAAAGAAACAAGTTAGAGACTGAGCCAATTCTAACCCCAAAAATTAGAGATGATAAGTGAAATTTACCCTATCAAATAAATAAATAAATATTTAGTCAACATTTCGTTTTCTACTAGTTTGATCAAATACAAGACATGTATTACCTAATTCTTCCATAATATGAAAATTTTTATTTGTTGATTAGGCACTTTAAAAAAGAATAGTGTCATTTATAACAATTCACAATCATCATTATCGCCGTTAAATGACGATAAATAATATTTCTAGATTTTATTTGACTTATTATCTGGTGTTCCTATGTTCTATATTTTACTTCTCATTTAATATGATCATCATTATACTACTAGGGTGATTAATAGCATTATTCATCAATGAATACCCATGGATTTGCCTATGTTTTTATAGAGAGAGAGAGAGAGAGAGAGAGAGAGAGAAATGGCTGAAATGAGGCTTTGGGAGGCTGCAGCCAAAGGGGAGAGAGAAACTATGGTAAATCTACTCCAAGAAGATCCATTGATTCTTTATAGGGTTTTTTTTTCATGTTCAAACATGAACCCATTACACATAGCATCAGCAAAAGGTCACGTACAAGTTGTAGAAACGTTAGTATCAGCTGCACCAGACTTGTGCATGAGTCGTGACTGTAATGGAAGAAGTCCTCTTCATGTCGCCGCCGTGAATGGACAATTGAAGGTTTTACGATTGTTGATCCAGATCAATCCAGTTGCAGCTCAGAAGAAGGCAGACCACAGTCAAACTGTTTTGCATTTATGTGTGAAACAAAATCAGTTGGAGGCCATGAGAGAGATATTAGCTCAGGTAAAAGATCGTGATTTTCTAAATGCAAAGGACGACAAGGGGGATACCATATTGCACTTGGCTGCCAGGTATAACCGACATGAGGTAAGAGTCTTAACCGAACTTTTTGTCAACATTCGCTCCCTTCATCATTATTATATATATGTGTGTGGGAAAAGTGTAGGAGGGTCACTGACATAAGATAAACAAGATTGGAGGCCATGCGTTGTACAGAAACATCTCAGTTCAAATTATCTAAGTCGACTTTACAATAAATTTTCAGAAATTTACAATAAGAGGTTACACATAATAATTTAGTTATTGTATAACTGTGAAGTAAAAGTTATCATTAGTCACTGAATAATGTCCCTAATTTTTGAGACGTAAGTCATTACTGAATTAATGCATTCTATTAGATTTATATTTCAATCATAGGCATTAGAATGACGTATAAGATGTGAATCACCTTTAAATGGTAATAAAAAAGGATGATAAACAAAAAGGATTTGGTTGGAAATGAACTTATATAATAACAACACAATTATAAAGTGCATAAAAATTCAGTAAAAAATAACACTAACACAACACACGAATGAACAAAATAGTTCAGAGAAAAAATTCTAAATTAATTGATCCTGCCCATTCTTGTTCTAATAAGCTAATGGTATTGAGCCTCATCCTGGCCAAATCAAGATCCAAAAATATTAGGGATGGTCCTGCCATTCAAGTCTATGATTAAGCCAGACAAAAAAGATGAGCCAAATCATTTGAAAAACAGCTAGAGTTCTAAAGATAAGATAACTCAAAAATTTTGAAGATAAGAAGTAATCAGGAAAAAAAGAAAATACCAAAAAAGAGGGAAATAAAACAATCTAAAAAAAGCATTCATCACACCCATTACCACATTTGGAAAGAAAAAGGTCAAATGATCCCTACTTATAGGGAAAGAAGCGGGAAAAAAGGCGGTAAGATTGTACCACAAGCTCCTTTCAGTTAATTAATATATA
>CAVNYN010251092.1:0-14750 GCA_963692815.1 Nyctanthes arbor-tristis
CCCCCCCCCCCCCCCCCCCCCCCCCCCCCCCCCCCCCCCCCCCCCCGGGTTGGGGTTGGGGATTGAGTGACTTGCTGCCACTTTTTGTTGTCTTTTGGTAAATCCTTTCAGTTCTCCTACTTCTCCTGGCTGGTTCAAGAAGTTCTGTTTAGTTAAATGCGCGTAGCCGGGTTTTGTTGTGGGCTTACTCTAAAGAGAAGCTTCTTAATTAAGATATAACTATGCATGTTTGAAAAGGTTGTCTTATAAGTATATTAAGCCCTTGTTAACGTTCTAAATCTATTTCAAAATATAAATAAAATGGACAGTGGAGATTTTCAATACATGTGGCTCCCATGAGATACGTGAATATGATTGGTTTGATCAATTTTTATTTTGAAATGGAAATAGAAAGTTAAAATGTGCTTAGGTATATATGTTTTGCAATCTATCTGCATACATGTAAGTTGTAAGAAAGATTGATATGCTGAGTTGCCAAAATGCTGTTGTGTCGTTTAATGACGATATTTGATTACGTGGGTTGACAAAAGTGTAATTTCTAATGAATGGTTAAATAAAATAAAGTGTGATTTGATTCTTATCTCTGGCCCCCTTTTCCAACAATTCGGCTAAACTGTAAGCCAGATAAGTATTTGTTGGTTCTTATCTCCTGTCCCTTTTTTCAAGAATTCATCTAAACTGTAAGCCAGCTTATTTTATACTCTTCCAGCTTATGTTATACTCTTTTATGTTTTACTATTTTTGGAGCTTATTAGCATGTTTAACTGCCTTATTTTCAGAATAAGCTTCTGAAGTCAAGCTTTATATGTTTCATTTTTTGGTGTTTAATCCATAAAGATAACATTGTTAATCTGTGTGCTTTTGACTGCCATCAATTTTCATTGTGTCACGTTGCTCTCTGCACTCAGGATTGGGCATGTAAATCATAGCATTGTTGAGCTTCTGGTTCATTTGCCTTTTTACATACTCGGCACTTGGTAAATGAACAAGCACTGGATTCTTGTGAGGTTATAGAATTTATAATGCTGCAGGTGCGAGATTACCGCAGGTCTTCTTCTGAAACAGGAGTTCACACAGCTTCGGGGGATGCTTTACCTAGTGTCAGTAGAGTGTGTCTTAGAATGTCATTGGAAAATGTAGTAAAGGATATCCCATCCATGTCAGACCATGGTTGGACATATGGTGATCTGATGGTAAGTGATCCATTTTATCTCACTGTTTGTATCAGAAGGAGATGGTCTCTTATAAGTTGTTTATGTAGGAAGTGGAGGCCCGGATTTTGAGAGCTCTACAACCGGACCTCTGCCTGGATCCAACTCCAAAGCTTAATAGACTCAGTGACAACCCACTTTCTACTAAGGTGTTTATGCAGCTTGATTTATGTTGTTTCTTGTAGTGATATACATGTTAACTTGTTGCCCCTTAATTGCAGTTGAATTTGGCAGTTCAGAGCATGCGGAGGAAAAGATTGAGGCAGGTTCGAGAAGCGACAATCTCATCGGGTAATAATGTTCATGGGAAAAAGGTATGCATAGATAGAGCGCCTGAAAGTTCAAGGTTGGGTGACTGGGGTTCCTTGATGCAGCAGTCTGCCAATGAGAATTTCAGCTCTCAGAATAATGTTCCGAGCACAATGCTTCCACTAAGGACCCACAGCTTTGGGTCAGATGGGTCTATTTCAGCATCTTCTCTTGCATCTCACCCGTCAAAATATCAAATGGGAGTGGGGAGCCCATGCCTTCTGCAGGATCAGCGGCCTGGAGCTCCATTAAATGCATCAATAGCTTCTCCTGGTGGGCCAGATACAATCCCACTGCCTGATAATAGCACTTCTGTTCATGGCAAGAGAGAGAACCAAGAGGGGCAATTATCTCCACTTCTAAGCAAGAGGGGTAGGATTCCAGCTACAGGAGTTGATGGTAGTCAACATGTAGGACAACAAAGGGATGGATTCCATGGATCAGATTCACACGGGAAGAATACGTCCATGCAACAATCAGTTCCAAGAGGGATTAACTATGCCAGTAATAGTATGAAGAAGTCCTCTCAGCAGGTGTTTGAAGGAGGTCTAAATCAGGATGTTGCGGCAATGCCGTTTAATACTGGTCAGCAAGGAATGAGATATGGTTTGAAGGAAGAACCAGTTGAGACTGAGCGATTGGAGAAGACAGATCTCAGTCGAATGCATATGGCAGACTCAGAAATGACACATATTGACTCCTCACACTCACGACTGCAGCAAAGAGTGCCGCAGCAATTTGGGAGACCTGGTTTCCCACAGACTCCATGGAACAATCTTGGTCAGCCTCTTGAGAATAATTCAAGAAAGGAGGACGTGTTCCAGAAGAGAAAGCTAGCTCAGAGTCCTCGTCTTTCTGCTGGAGGTTTACCTCAATCTCCCTTGTCATCAAAATCTGGAGAATTTTCGAGCAGCTCCATAGGACCCCAATTTGGGGGTGTAGTAACTAGTGGACTTGTCTCCTCCCAAAAGGAGAAGTCTGCAGTGACATCGGTTCATCCTGTTGGTGTTGGTGGCACCATGCCATTGACCTCCAGTGCTAATGATTCTTTGCAAAGGCAAAACCAGGCACAAGCTGCCGCAAGGCGTAGATCTAATTCTCTCCCCAGAACCACAGGAATTAGCAGTGTTGGTTCTCCAGCTAGTGTTGGTAACATGAATGCTACAATAAATGCAAACAGCCCTGTTGGAGCCCAATTGGCCGACCAAGCCATGCTAGAAAGATTCTCAAAAATTGAAATGGTGACTTTGAGGTATTCATGTCAATCACTCTGCCATTATTTTAGAATTGTCCTACATATTCATAGATGTTCCTTCTGTGTACTTAAATCTGCTCGAATATCTGCGGACTTGGTTAATGCTTGGACTTGTAAATTACTAAATTACGTTGTTGAATTAATTGAAATAGCCCAAACTAATTAGGTCTCTGCGTTGTGCGAGTGGACTGTGATCAGTCCCAGTCTTTGGTGTTAGATTGTTGTCGCTCATAGTATAGATTTAACGTTACTTTTCCAAAGTAGATCTCTCCAGGAATATTTAATCATAAAATGTTGGTTTTTCTTTATTTTTTCCTTCAAGATCACCTTGAACAGCCCCTTGTAATTAAGCTGCTTATCACGTCTCTCTATTCCTGTTTCAGGTATCAGCTTAACAACAAAAAGAACAAGGTCGATCAGTATCCTATCAGGAAACCAAATACATATTCTCCTCAACAGCTTCTGCATCATCTTTCCAGCGATTCAAGCAATGAGAATTTTAAAGATGAACCGTATAAAATGCCATTATCTAGGTCTCTTGTAGGTGGGAACATGAATGTTTGCAAGGCAAGGTTCTTGAACTTTGTTCAGGCTGAGCGTGTTCTGCAAGGTTTGTTGACCAGAAAATCCTAATTGGCTACCATTTGGTAATGATGACCTGATCCTTTCACTGTTTCTCACAGGTACTGGTTTTCATCTTGTTCCAAAGGCACGGACTAGGCTGATCATGTCAGAGAAGCCTAATGATGGTTCTGTGGCAATTCATATTGGGGAGATAATGGATGATGAATATTTGGCTGCAGAGGACTACCTCCCAACATTGCCAAATACTGTGAGTTTGTCCATTTGCTCCTTTGTTGTGGTTCACACAACTGATTGCATTCCTGATAACTTATTTGTTTCATGAATCACATATCAACATTAGCTTGTCTCTCAACTGGCGACTCACTGCAGTCCTACAGATCAATCTTCAAAGGAAAAAGGATTTCCTCTGTATGTGGCTGGTCAAGCAAACACAAAATGGCTCTAGTTATATGTAGGAAGTGTCTCTCTTAGCAGACTCATCTTAAGGAAGTATAGTAGATGAAAGATTGTGTGCCTTGATGTGTTCTGCATGGATACAAGTAAAATGCTGTCTGGGTTTTCCTTAAAAACAATTTTGGTGGAAGATAATGGATAGAGAAAAGGCATTAAGATCTTTGTTAATTTTAGAGCTTGTTCTAGGCAGCTTTACATAAATCAACAACTTTATCAAATCTATACCAACCACATATTCTCCACAAAAAACAAATTTTCACACATTCTCCTATAAATTTAACTTTCAAAAACATAAAGCTCCTAAGAACAAGCTCTTAAACTAAAATGTTTGGAGAATTCTGGACGCGTATCCTATTCTTTAGATATCTTCCTGTCATTGTTACCTTAGGCTAGTTTGGGTGGAAGGAAGTTCTGTGGACTGGATTGGGATGACATGATTTTGGAATCAAGATCAACTTTCCTTCTTTGCTTGGAGCCTTGGAGGGAAATACAGGGAGGGATTCAAAGTGGAGTTTTCAAATTTATTATAACCAACCCCTGCTGATGTTGAAATAAATTTAACAAATTGCTAAATATATTGATACAATAAGAAACCAGAGGTAAATGGCTTTCCTCTTATGCATTGGAATTTAACAGTTGAACGTCACACCGACTTCCTTTCTTCCATACATTGCTGTGAGATCCAGAAAGTTGGGTGGCTTAGACCTGGACAAAATCTAAGGGTTTGTTCTTTGTAGCTAGTATTCTAGCTTTTTTGATAAAAAGAGATTATTGTTTGAAATGTGTGGCGGAGAAGTGGGGAGAGATTATAGTGAGAAATAATTATTTAGAGAGAATATGTAGTTCTACAGTTGAATTGTTGAGTTTTTTGGTAGTGAAAAAATAAACTGTAGAAAACGAGGCTTAAAAAGTCAGGAACATAAATCTCGACTTATATTTTCGCATTTAGTACTTGTCATGAAAATGCCTCTCTCTTCCATTAATTGTTGATCCCTTTCTGGAACTTGGGGTATGTGTGGAATTGATTGCTTAACAATTGGTCATTTTAACATTCGTTCCCAGCCGCAGGTTCTTTAAAAAGGATCATTTTTCACAACTCCCATATTGCTTTTTAACCACAATTCTCCAAAAAGAATAACTTCTTTCAAAATCAATTCTGAAAGAAATAAAAACCATATACGCCTTACAATTGTTGATCTGACAGTGTTATATTAATCCTGCAGCACATTGCCGATCTACTTGCAGAACAATTCTGTTCACTGGTATGTTCTGCTAGCCTTTCTGTTATTTAAAGATGATCACTTCAGTTGTATGGGGCTCAATTAATGATATTCACTTTTGCAGATGAACCGTGAAGGATATCATCAAGAAGATCATTTGGCAGCAAAACCAGTTCACACAAATCAAGCCTCAACCAGTCAACTTAATGGTCGGGGAATCCCTTCAGGTAGCGCTCCAGATATGCAGTACTCTGATGGAGTTTCTAGCCCCCCTTCCAATGATATTTCCAGACCCAGTAATAATGGTAACGCTTCAGTTAGCTCATCTCAGAATATACATGTTCCACCAATGGTGTCACCTCCTGGCAATGCTCAGCCAACACAATTCTCTCAAGGACTCTTGCCGGGGGTTTCAATGACTTCTAGGCCTCAACAACCTGACTTACTGCCATCTCTGCAGCAGCAGCAACCACCACAGTCGCAACAACAACAGTCCTTGATGCAACAGCAGCATTCCCCATACCAAAGGTCACCTATGATGTTTCCTCCAAATTCTATGCCGCATTTGAACTCTATTGGGCCGAATGCAACTATGCAGTTGAGTGCTCATATGACAAGTAAACCTTCAGCTCTCCAACTTCAGCTGTTGCAGCAGCAGCAGCAACAGCAGTTGCAACCACAACAGCAGCAGCAACAGCAGTCACAAATGCAGAGAAAAATGATGGGCGGCCTTGGAACTGTCGGTATGGGCAACATTGGCAATAACATAGTTGGGCTTGGAGGCTTGAACAATGTCATGGGTATGGGAGGCATCAGGGGCGTTGGTGGTACTGGAATATCTGCTCCAATGGGGTCCATTTCAAACCTAGGTAACATGACACAGAACCCAATGAATCTGCCCCATGCTTCAAATCTTAGCAATGCATTTCGTACCGGGACGTTGAATCCAGCACAAGCTGCTTTTATGGCAAAGTTGAGGATGGGTCACAAATCAAATATGTTGGGGACCCCACAAGCAAGCATGAGTGGTATGGCGGGGGGTAGACAGATGCACCCAGGATCAGCTGGTCTTTCGATGCTGGGCCCCTCTCTGAATCGAGCTAATATGAATCAGATACAGCGCACAGCTATGGGGGCAATGGGTCCACCTAAGATGATGCAAGGGATGAATATTTACATCAACCAGCAGCAGCAGCTTCAACAGCAGCAGCAGCAGCAGCAACAGCAGTTGCAGTTGCAACAGCACCAACAGATGCAACTACAGCAGCAAAACCAGCAACTGCAGCAGCAGCAGGAATCCACATCACCCCTGCAAGCTGTTGTTTCACCTCCACAAGTAAGTTCCCCATCAAGCATGGGACTTCCTCATCAAATGAATCAGAACCAGCAGCAGCAGGCCAGCCCACAGCAAATGAGCCAGAGAACTCCAATGAGTCCACAACTTAGTTCGGGTCCCATTCATCCAATGAGTGCAGGTAACGCAGAAGGTTGTCCAGCAAGTCCTCAGTTAAGCTCACAAACAATGGGTTCAGTTGGTAGTATCACCAATTCTTCCATGGAGTTGCAAGGTGTGAATAAAAATAACTCTGTTAGTAATGCATAGATAAAATGCTCCTGTTTATGCATGAATGTAGAGTAGACTGCGTTTTATGTTTGTAGTGCGATTTGACTGTTTATGATGGATCAATAGTTGATGGATGTATAGTAATCCTCCCTTCTCTCAGAGATTAGCTGCCCAAAAAACAGTATTATCATGGGTTTCATTTAAGAAACATATTCTGTTGCCGGTGTGGTTTGATAACTGACTAATGTAGTAACATGGACTATGACCAAAGTTCTAGGCACGACTTTGAGATGCATCAAAAGTTCTTGAATTCAGTTTTCGTATTAGAAAAAACACAAAGGAAAAAGCTGTTGCCTATTAGTTAATATATGTTAGAACAAGTTCTTAGTAGAATAATTGCAAAGTTGACGAGGAAGATTACTATGGTGCAAATAGGGCTGGCTCAATTTGGTGGCCCGACCCAAACTGACCCACAATGAGTCAATTTGAGTCGTGCCTGTTTAATGGTTTTGGACCCTCAAAATTTTTTTAAGACCCGGCCCAAAGATAGCCCATAAAACTCTAGGCCTGTTAAAGGTTGTCAATATTCTCTTACGCCTACGGTAAGAGCTGAGATGGAAGAATCAGGGTGGTTGCCTCTCCCTCTACCCAATGATTTCTGCTATGAACCGATAACAACGCTTGCTAACTCTGTGTGTGTTGTATGTATCTTTCTAAATATCAAATGTCGATATGCGAGTTGTACTACAAGAAATTCCAATGGATTTGCGTTCTCTTTCGCCACAAGATCTAAATCTTTTGTTTCCTTTTAGTTTTCTATTCTTTTAGTCGTGTTTGTATCACACACACATACATATTGTTGCCAATGCAAATGCTCTTTTCTTTGAAAATTGGAGTCGGTGTAAAAATGATTGTGTGTTTGTATTTGAGATGTACAAAATGCATAAACCTGGGTTTAATGGTGGAGTTAGACATGTTTCTGGCTATGGCTCTCAACCTATATCACATGATCAGTAGAGGGCTCTCAACCGATATCACATGATCAGTAGAGGGATCACAACCCCCAACAGTGCTCAACTGATCATCTGAGTCAGACTCAGAAAGAGACTCCACCATCCCCTCAGCAAAATAATCACGGGAGCAACCCGGAGACATGTGTAAAGATAGAGAAGTAGTGGCAACAAAAGCAGGAATCAAAACTGTACCAGACTGGGATGCAGGTACAGTAAGAAGAGTCTGAAGAACTGGAGGAACCATTGGAGTCACTGTAGTAAAGGTAACTGAAGAAACCGGCACTGAAATAGGCGGAGTGACAGATATACTAGGAGGCGAAGAGCCAATGGGGGCAATCACTGGTGATGTCTGAAACCGAACCCTAGAAGAAGAACCAGGGATAGGAACCCACTGACGAGGCTGCTCAGTCATAACACCTTTTCTCTTCTCCTGCTGAGAACGGGGTGGTACCACAGGTGGGGCCCGTACAGAACTAGTCACAGGAGCAGAAACAAGCTGTCCAGATGAAGGAGCTCCCCCAGATGATGGGGGGCGGGGGTGGGGGAATCCCTGCCTTGCATTGAGTAGAAGAATGACCCATATGCCTACAGGCAGAACAAAACACAGGAAAATTCTCATACACAATATTCTGCCAAAAACTACGACTGGGCCCTCGATCAATCTAAATGCGGTCCGGGAGCTTATGCTCCAAATGCACCTCAACACACACCCTGGCCTCGCTAGGGCTTAACAACTCGGAGGTAGCCTCAGCAATATGTAATGGCTGACCAACAACTTTCTCTAAAGAGTATAATATATCCTTAGCACGAAAATGAACAGGCAACAAAGGAAAGGAAATCCAAATAGGGACTATAGGGGTTTCCTTATCAGGGTGAAAATCAGTAGTCCATTTTAACACATGCATCTCACAGCCAGCAATAAACCAAAGAGAGCGAGAGAATAACCGTGTGTAATCAACCTCGTGGCCAAGATGAATTAAAATATGCATTTGATCAATCAGACCCACAGTATGTGTACCAACAAATCCAAATTGGTCCAGAGCATCTCTAATAGCAGTCATAGTAGGTTTGCGGCGAGGAAACTTACCAACTAGATATATCTGAAGGGAGCATCAAGAATAGTCTCCTCTTCTGGCAAAATAGTGATAGCAGGTTCTCCTCTATGCATATGAAGGGACCGTGAAGCAATAGGAGAGGGTGAAGAAGCCGTAAATAGGGAATCAAATGACTTCTTCTTAGCCCGCTCTTCGGCGGACAAAACCAGTCTATTTGCGAGGGTAGAGGCGTACGTTCGACCAGTTGGAACACCATGTTGGGTCTTCTGGGGATAGGGAGGAGCACGAGGAGCTGAAGACATTGCTGAAAAACTGCCAGATGGCCGCGCGTGAGCAGCACATGCCGGCGGCGCGTGGGCCCCATGCGCCCTATGCACCGTCTACTCCATTTTGGCCTTCTGAGAAACTTTTCCTTCTGCACCAAGAGCTGATTCGGACTGGAAGGTGGAGTTCTTGTTGGCCAAAGTTGCTTGAAATTCCATTTTTTGATCTACGGTTTTAGCCAGATTTTCAGAAGAGGCGCCAATTGGACTTTGTTCCTGCCATATAGGAGAAGATTCTGCAGCCTTTGAATGAGTCAAATCGAGTCTGGATGAAGAGATCAAAGAATTGGGTTTGTTTGGAGCCCTAAAAAAATTTTGGCTTATTATGGGCAATCCATCGATACCCATGCTGAATTGGCTTGTTGGAGTGATAGAGGGTGTCAAGGAGGACGTGCAGGTGGTCTTAGATTGAACAGAGATGACCGGAATTGGGAGATCAAGAGAGGGGGACCGGTGGCCGAAATTTCAAGGCCATGATCGGCCACTATTCCGGCCACTTTATGGCCTGCGGTAGGCTGCCCCGGGTGGGCCTCGGGGTGGTCTCCAAGTTGTGGGTGGTGGTCCGGCGGATCATGGCCGGAGTTGACGGGATCGGATGACATAGGAAAAATTCTCCTTTTTTCCTAGAGAGAAGGGAGAGTATTCTAGAGAGGGAAAATGGTTTAGGGTTTAGGGCTTGGGGTTTTAGGGTTTAGGGTTTAGGGTTTTTTTAGGGTTTAGGGTTTAGGGTTTAGGGTTTTTTTTAATCAAAGCACTAGCTAGGTTGCAGCATCTTTTTTAGGCGTCTGCCTTACCTAGCTAGTGGGGGTTTGGAATCCCCCTACAATTTTTATTAATATATCAAAGATAGTACAACCAAGGAGAGGGACATAAAGCCTGACCTCCGAGAGAATGTACAATAACTGAAAACAGTAAATAAGGAGGTACTACCTCCCTAACATTGAAATAAGTGATAGCAAAAATAATGCAAAAGCTAGAGTAACTGTACACATGACTCACAAAAAACAAAAAATAAAATAAACAAAGGAACTAAATACCTCTGATTGAAGGGAAGCCATTACGATCCATATGTAGTAGTCCACGCGCTGCTGAAGGCAGATCATGAACCTCATACTCTGTGTAACACTGCCTGGTCCATCCATCAGAAGCGAGAGCATCTGCCACCTGGTTGCCCTCGCGAAAAATGTGCGAAATACTGTCTCTGTCAAGATGTAGGTGCTGCCGAATGCGACGAATAATATGCTGAAGATACCAAGGACCACCTCCACGAAGAATACAATGGATAGCGACTGCAGAATCAGCCTCCACCCATAAATCAGATAAACCTAGCGACCTAGCCAGAAGGATGCCATCAAGGATTGCACGGAGCTCGGCCTCCAAAATAAGGCAACCGCCATACTCCGTAGAAAAAACATGAACACAGCGACCCAATGAATCCCTGATAATACCACCTCCACTAGCTCTCCCATCAACAACACACCCATCTGTGTTCACCTTGTGGGATCCCACAGATGGCCTACGCCAGAATACCAAAACAGGAGAGGAAGAAGAGGGCAAAGAGACAGGGATGCCAAACCTGGGAGCCAGATCAGTATCTCCTCTCCAATGCGTATATCGAAGAGCTCTACCAATGTGAGGGAAAGAGATGGCCTGATGCACCCGCCAGATAATCCTCCGAGCGTCAACAGGTATGCCTCTGTATTTCGCATCATTACGCGCAGTCCACAAATATCAGAACACATAAAGCGGCACAATGATGCGAACATGCCCCCGCCTGACAGCGCGACCACAAAACCGCCAACACTGAAAACGATGCTGAATACTGTCCGAGACAGGATGAAGAACCTGAAAAATGTAGGAGAAATGCCGCCACACTTTATCAGCCATGGGACTGCCAATAAAAACATGCTCCAGCGTCTCCTCAGAGCAACACTGGCAACGTGAAGGCATCTGCACATGAATCCGCTGCCTAATCACGTAATCCACTGCATACGGTGGCTCTGTTCCTGTGAGGCCTATAAAAATCTGGCAAAATAGCTCTCCAACCGCTTCAACACAGCCTTAGGAGGCTGAAGGATCTGAAATAGATGAATCGGCATAGAATGTAAGATAGAACGAAGGAGAGTAATCCGCGCACCTGGAGATAAAAGTCGGCTCGCCCAACCAGAAATCCTACTACGGACCTTCTGCATCAAGTCATCAAACAAGAAGATCCGCTTGGCGCCTTTATATAAGGGAATGCCAAGGTAGGTGATAGGAAGAGAACCGTGCGTGAATCCGGTCCACTGCTCAAGCCGGTGAATATGTGCCGGTGAAGACCGCCTCGGCAGAATCAATGCACTCTTGCCCCTATTCACCAACTAGCCAGAAACCTCTTCATAGTGCTTAATGCACCCCATAAGATGCTCAATACTCCTCCTCTGACCATTGGCGAATATGATAATATCATCAGCGAAGGCAAGATGCGAAATCAAATCAGGACCCCTATGCCTGTATTGCATAACACTGTGCTGCTGAAACTGATGACTGAGCAGACGTGAAAAATAATCAGCAGCAATAACAAATAAGGCAAGAGAAATCGGATCACCCTGACGAAGCGCCCTCGAAGACGGAAAGAAACCAGCCAACTGACCGTTGACCAGAGCAGAGAACCTGCACTCAGAAATGCAACGCCTGATCCTGTCCACCCAAAGTCGGTCAAAACCGAACTGCTCCATAACTGAGATCAAGAACCCCCAATCCATCCTGTCATAGGCCTTAGCCATATCCAACTTGAGAATAACGTTCCCACCCCTAGCCCTCACGTTAAGCGTGCGGGCCATCTCCTGGGCTAGAAGCACGTTATCCCCAATAAGTCATCCCTGAATAAAGCTACTATGCTGAGGAGAAATAATACGTGGAAGAATCTCACTAAGCCTCATGTTCAACAGCTTCGTAATGATTTTGTTGAACACAGTGCACAAACTGATTGGCCTGAAGCTACACGCACCCTCCCTCTTCGGGAGCAGAATAATAGAAGTCGCAGCAAAACCTCGATGAAGATGCCCCCCATCAAAAAAATCCACCACGGCCTGAAACACATCCTCAGAAATAATCTCCCAACACTGCTGATAAAATAAGGATGTAAATCCATCAGGCCCGGCAACACTATCACCATCAATACTGAAAACTACCTCTCTAACCTCATCAATAGTAGGAGCCTGGTTTAACCTGATATTATCCTCAATAGTGACTAAGGAATAATACCCGGCTGGAGAGGCCGCATAGGATCGTCTGGAGAGGTCAACAAAGCCTGGAAGAACTCAACAGTAGAACTCTGTATGGCTGACTGATCAGACAAAATAGAATCATCCAGAGTCCTAATATAGTGTATGCCAGATCTAATACACCGCCCCTGGACCATAGAGTGAAAATATCTGGTATTATAGTCACCCTCAGCTAACCACCTAGCCCCAGATTTCTGTCTCCAAAAACCCTCCTCAACAGCCAAAGAACGGTTCAGGTCAGCCTAAACCCTGTACAATTGCTCACGATGGAACTGTGTGGGGTCAGAGTCAAAATCACGCTCAGCCTGATCAACTAGTAACTCAGCCTCCCTGACCCTCTAAAAGATATCTCCAAACACATGCCTATTCCACCAACCTAGTCTCTGCTTCAGTCTAAAAAACTTCTCCCACAAAGCAGGCATACCCGTAAGAGATGTGGGTAATGACCACTTTTGGGAGACAAACGACTGAAAATCATGATGCATGGTCCAAACATTCAAAAAACGAAAAGGCCGCGGCCCAGACTGACTAGCCAACAACCACTGAATAAGCAGAGGTGCAAGATCGGAATAATGCCTATTCAAGTGTCTAACAGAAAACTGAGAAAAAAATGATGCAGCATCTGGATTCAACAAGACCCTATCCGAACGCTTACGCACCCTAGTATTCGACAAAGTATAAGGCTCACCAACAAAATCAGCATCTGACAAACCACAGTCCAACATCATATTACAGAAATCAGACATACCTCTGTCCCGCGTGCTGAATCCTGTCCGTCCACCATCATGGGCAATAACATTAAAGTCACCCCCTACAAGCCAAGGACCATCTATACAAATAGAGATATCATGCAAAGCACCCCACAACACCCGCCTCTCAACATAATCACATGAGGCATATACAGGTGTAAGATAAAAGGCCCTGGCTAACCTAGGATTATGGATTTTAAGGTGAAGGAATTGGGGATGATCAATCAAACAATCAACAAAAATCCCCTCATTCCAAAAACTCCAAATCCTATCCGTCTGATTCTGAACCCCCAAATCAAAGGCGAAGAAACGACGAAGAAATGCAAAATCACGGCGTAAAATCATAGGCCCAATCACAATCAGAAAACAAACACCATGCATTTGGAGGAGTTTTTTCAAACGCTTCCGAGTAACAGTACTACGAATACCCCTAGCATTCCATATCATCGTACTCAACATAAGGAACTAGGGGGTGAGGAAGTTACTGACCTGGACCGAAGTGTCATATGGGTGGAAGCCACCTGAACAGAGGGCTTCAGCTGCCTCTTCTTCTTCTTCTTCTTCTTCTTCTTATTCGATACAACTAGCTCAAACTGCATTTGACTCTCAGCCAAACTGGGCAAATCACCCTCAGAACTACGCCGTACAGGCTGATGCGGAGTAGGCAAATCTATACTGCCAATAGAAGGAACAGAAGCCTCAGTGTTCTCCTGGTAGAGAAGAGGAGATGAACCAATAGGAGGGGATCTCGGAATAGGAGATAGGCCACGGCTTAAAACATCAAAAAGAGACTGTAAATCAGGGTAAGCAGCACCGAGATGATTAGTATCCTGGCTATGGCTCTCAACAGATATCACATGATCAGTTGACGGATCACAACCCCCAACAGCACTCAACTAATCATCAGAGTCAGACTTAGTAGCAGACTCTACCAGCGCGTGGGACTCACGCGCCGGCTGCGAATACTGCCAGAAAACCTCCAGAAACCGTTTAGGGTTCAGGGTTTAGGGTTTCGGGTTTCGGGTTCGGGGTTTGGGGTTTAGGGTTTGGGGTTTAGGGTTTTGGGTTTCGGGTTTAGGGTTTAGGGTTTTTTTTTAAACAAAGCCCTAGCTAGGTTACAGCGTCGTTTTTAGGCGTCCGCCTTACCTAACTAGTGGGGGTTTGGAATCCCCCTACCATTTTTATTAATAAATCAAAAATAGTACAACCAAGGAGGGGGACATAAAACCTGACCTCCGATTGAATGTACAATAACTGAAAACAGTAAATAAGGAGGTACTACATCCCTAACACTGAAATAAGTGATTGCAAAAATAAAGCAAAAGCTAGAGTAACTGTGCGTATGACTCACAAAAAACAAAAATAAAATAAACAAGGGAACTAAATACCTCTGACCGAAGGGAAGCCATTACGATCCATATGTAGTAGTCCACGCGCTGCTGAAGGCAGATCATGAACCCCATACTTTGTGTAACACTGCCTGGTCCATCCATCAGAAGCGAGAGCATCTGCCACCTGGTTGCCCTCGCGAAAAATGTGCGAGAGACTGTCTCTGTCAAGATGTAGGTGCTGCCGAATGTGACGAATAATATCGGAAGATACCAAGGACTGCCTCCACGAAGAATACAATGGATAGCGACTGCAAAATCAGCCTCCACCCATAAATCAGATAAACCAAGCGACCTAGCCAGAACATCTGTATCCATGACCTGTTTGCTGAATCAAGAGAGGTAATCTTTCAACTTCT
>CAVNYN010251113.1:0-20232 GCA_963692815.1 Nyctanthes arbor-tristis
TTGTCCCCAACTCTTGGCTGGCCAAATGTGTAAACTCCTTCCAATCTATCCAACAAAGCTTCCTCTCCATGCATGGTCAATACAGCTGCAAATAGAATAGCCAGTGCCCCTCCAAGGCTATGGCCAGTCAATATAAACTTGGCATTCTTGTTCTCATGAATTAAGGATTTCAGTCTCTCTCTTATTGTGTAATAGGCAAAGAGCTTTGGGTTCGGCTCGTCTTTTTGAGTTAAATCCTTAGGCAATCCTTTGATCTTTTGTAATCCTAGAGCTTTTAAGAAGCCACCATGGATTTTTCCGACCCCCGGAAAGTTGTACCAGGAGATGTTGATATCCGTTCGCCATGCAATGGCGTCGAATGGTTGGGTTCCTCTGAATGCTACGACGATTATAAGGTTGTTGGAAGTGGTGTCTTGGAACAGTATGGCTTGTGCAGTGTTCATTTCCTCGTAGTCTGCAAAAGATTTTGGGATTAGTTAACAGATTTGGATTGGCTGTCATATGTTTGATGATGAAAATCTGAGTTTGTACTTACCATTCCAGAAGTCGTAGAAGTCCATATATCTCATCTGAGAAGAAGATTTTTAAAACTTTAGAGTCGCACTTTTTTTATAGACTTTTTAAAAGAAAATAATGCTATGCAACACTGCTGCCTCTTAGTGCAATAACAACCTAATGTAGAATTCAGCATATTTAAAAATAAAAAATAAAAAAACTAATGTAATATTAAATGATAAGTTGAATTGAATAACGCTATTCATTAAAATTCTATGTGTCAGTACAATGACATTAAATGATAAGTCAAGTAAAATGTAGGGACATATAATGTATTTAAATGGACTTATAATTTAATGCCACCTAAACATGGTGATCATCACTGGTGATAAATAAAACTACTCAGTTGAATTATATATATATATATATATTAGGAGTTAATTATCACCAATGTCATTGAACTTTTCAAAAGTGATCTCATATGCCATTATAATTTAAAACTTACTTTAAAGGGTTAATTTCACATGTCATCCCAACCTTTGGAGTTAGAATCGCCTAGAACGCTAACCTTTCTTTTAGCGCGCTGGGTCCTCAACCTCTTCATAAATACCCACAAAAGGTCCCTCATAACGGAATCCATTCAAAATTCTGCTAAATGGTTAAAGAAATTACCTTTATACCCTTCTTATTTTTTAAATTAAAAAAAGAATTTAAAAATTTTAAAAATATAAAAATATAAAAGGAAAAAAAAAAAAAACCCCCGCCACTCAACCCCTTGGCCGCTGGAATGCTGCCATTTCCGACAGTTGAAAGAGCCTTGAGCCTCCCCCCTTTCATCTGCAGGAAATGGCAGAGAAATTGGGGGGGAGACCCCCCATTTCCTACCAGAGAAATTTTGTTCCCGGGGGGGGGGGGGGGGCTTCCCCCATTCCGGCAGCTGCTGGAAGCAGAAAATGGGGGGAGACCCCCCGTTCACTGCCATTTCTGGTAGACGAAAGGGGGGATGCTCCCCCTTTCACTGCCAGTTCCGGGACGTAATCTGTTAAAAGTCAAAAGGTTGTGAACGGTAGTTGTAAATTACTCTTTTTTTTTTAATTTAAAGGATAAGAGTATAAAAGTAATTTCCTTAATCATTTAACGAAATTTTGGATGGATTCTATTAAAAGTAACCTTTTATGCGTATTTATGAAAGGTTGAGGACTCAGCGCGCTTCTAACTCTAAAGAATGGGGACGATGTGTGAAATTAACCCTATTTTACATGCCATTGAACTTTTTGAAAAAGTGTCTCCAATGGTAATATACGTTAAAACTTATTTTACTTGTTATCAAACAAATAAAAAACTTATCCCATTAACCCCACAATTAGTACTCAAATTAAAACAAAAAATAATTCGAAAATGTAGAAAACAGATTTCACTATGTAACAATTTTAATCATTAATATATGATGATACTTTTATCAAAAAAAAAATGATGATACAATAAGATGATAAGTTTTCAATTAAAAAATAGTCGATTTAAACAAGTTCAATGATAAGTGGGATGAATTTTTAAAGTTCCAGTACTTTTGATAAGTTCAATGGTAAGTGGGATAAATTTTAGAATATAACTACGGGTGAGATAATTTTTTTAACGTGTGATGACAATTGAGATAAATTTTAAAATACAATGACATATGAGATTACTTCACTGACATTTGAGATAATTAAATCAATAGACTAGCATTCAACTTTAGTCTCGATTGTCAATATTCACGCGGGTCCTAACAGCTAACAAGTCAATTTTCCCAATAATGAAGGGTTGAGCCGGAATAAATTGCTCTTCCATTTTTCTTTTAAACTTTCTTACCGTCACCCCGATAAAAAACTTGAAATCTTTTTCCAAAAAGAAAAGGAAAAAAGGAAAAATCTTGAATCCACACCCCTCCTACAATCTACGACCACAAAAGGCTTAACCTCCCCTCTACGAGCACAAAGCCACAAAACATACCTGACACGACTTACTAGGATTCAGTACTCGTAATTACGTACCTTCCAACGATCCTCGATCACATCTTGAATGAAGGCTTCGTTCTCGTACGATAATTTTGATGCCATTACAGCCAGCGACGGAATGTACTGAAGATTGCCATTTCTAATTTTCTTGTCTAATTCTATTCTCGTGTCTAAATGTCCTATAGTTGATCTGAACTCAGGCGATGAAGTGTCTGGCATCACTAATTTCCCTTCAAACCATCGGATCAAAAGTACAAGAATGAGTTTACGTATCATCAGTGTCTTGACACCAAGTTCCAATCTATATGTAATCTGTTTATAATTTATCTTCAATGCGCTTCCTTACATAATAACTAAACTTGAACTTCAACCATGTCTTATAATATCTTATGACTAGCTATTACAAGTTGTTACAGAGAAGACAGATTTTTTAGTACACCAGACCAAGATAGTGTAGGGTCGAGAAAAAAAACCTGTCAACACATTCAAGAAAAGCCCGCGATAGCCACCATTGAACGCCGGATAGTTTAAACAAGCCTCTAGCCATGACCCCATCGCCACCATAGGATCTTTCAACCAGAGAAGGAGCTTCTGCAACACAACGGAGATGAAGATGAGCCATCGATAACGAAATCCATTCACCTCGGCTTCTAATTCCCGAGCGTCGAAAAAAGCCCTATTCTCAAACGCGCTTGAACACAAGATTCTGATGCAATCCAGAAAACTAGCTTCTTCTGGTTTTACAACCAGATAGTCTTTAGAGAATTCTTCACTAGACATTGCTTTGAAGGAAAGAGTAGTTTGATGATGAAATGGTGAAAAGGAAGTAAATTTTATAGTATTCTTGACAGAGATAGCTGATCAATGTGGCCTAAGCCTAATACTTCCACTAATTTGAAATTAAGATAGTCATTATAATAATAACATTGGATCAAGATTGATCTTAATACAGCTGTCACTAAATTAAAAAAAAAAATCGAAGTCTACGCTATAATGGTACCAAGTGATTTGATTATTATTTATTTATTTTTTTAAAATAAATTAAGCGGTATTGGATGTCATCTAGGGATGGCAGAAAAACCCAATTCACTTTAAACCCGACGGATACCCTATCCATTTAAGGAAAAAATTGCCGATCCGTAGATAGATGGAGCAAATCATTGTTGGATTTGCGATCCGCCAAAGGTTAGCGGATCAGATCAGGGTCGGTCCAATTTGATCTGTTTAAATATAATAATAATAATAATAATAATAATAAAAAACTTCAGTCTTTTGAACCTTAAAATCATTTTTGAACTCTAAAACCCCAACCGTCTCTTCGTGATTTTGTCTCCCTCCCTCACGGTCTCACCTTGCCATATTAACTGTTGACTGTTGAAGTTATTTTTGGTTATAATATGACTTGTGGCCTATGGCTTATGTCTTTTGCTTTCTATATGTTAAATCATGATTTAACTTAGTTGATAGTTGATACTTGATATCGATTTAAGTTTAGTTTACTGTTAAAATAGATTGTACTGTAATCTATGATGTGAAAACTAAGTTAGGAGATTAGAGTAGTATAACAAATGATGTTAAAAAAAAAAGTTTCGTGGATCGGTTAGTGGATAGCATTCTTGATCCCATCCGATCTGTGATCCCATCCGATCTGCTCTTATTCGCAAGTCGTGGATCGTGAAACAGATCATGGTTTTGTAAATCTTTCGTGGAGCAAAATAGATCGGTGCCGATCCGATCCGATCCGATATATTGTTATCCCTAATATCATCATACACTCGAAAATAGTTATTTGCTAAATTTAGTAATTATTGAATAGACCCACACCCGTCTCCCCATTGTATGTTTAAAAAAAAATGTCCCTTTGTGCAGAAAACTTGTTGAGAAAGTCTCTAGGCATTCAAAAGATTAAAAAGTGACAAATAGTTAAATGCAATTACCTAATTTTTCTCCCCCTCATAGTCATTTTTAGAGATAAAAGTCATTATTTCCCGGATAAGTAAATATTAATTATTAGAATAATAATAAACTTCTATATTATTTCACCAATTCATTCATTGGCCGTGTATTAATAAGAAGGGTAAAATGTCAATTAAAGCATTTAAATAATTTGAGATTTAGATGTTTTAGGCTTAAAATTGTAAACTGGTGAACTAATTGGTAAACTAGCGAGGAAGTGTAGCATTACTCTAATTATTATTAAGTAATAGCAAGTTACCAAAAATAATTGTCAATAAGGTCTAACCCATTTGGTTAGAGGTACTGATATCATATTCAATTTCTCTATATAGGGTATTTTCTACCATTTATTTGTAGTTTGTATTCCCTCGTATGAGGGTTCATATCGTTGATTTTCTTCTATATAGGGGTTTGTATTATTGATTTATTTTGCGATGTACTTCAGTAGGACACATTCGTACCGATTTGTTATTATGCTTTTAAAAAAAATATTATAAAGAATAATTAGGGATATAAAAAATTGAAGTTCATGGACAACTAATAATAATTTAATAATTAAAAGTTGGTGCATATATAAGAAACTATCGTGTCAGTATAATTTCTCATATAAAGATTCTTGTGTAATACTGAATAATTAAAACATATTGTTTGTGCATGTAATATTGGAATTTTATTATTAGATGATAAAGAATTATCTGGAAATTAAATCCATTCACAAGCCAAATATATATATATATATATAATACTAACTGAGTGGTAGGTTATTTTTTCCCTCCTAAAACTGGCACTCTAGGGGAATTGAAAATCTGATGTCAGATGATATCAAGTTGAAGTTGCTAATGTCTCATTTATTTTTATGTTTTTATTTTCGTTTATTTTTCTTTTTTCCTCTTTTTTTGTTCACCCTATTAATAATAATCGTCTATATATTTATAATACTAACTAAATGGTCTATTTTTCCGGTCTAAAACTGGCATTCTAAGGGAATTGAAAATTTGATGTCATGATGATGTCAAGTTAATGTTGCTAATGTCTCATTTATTTTTCTGTTTTTATTTACGTTTATTTTTCTTTTTTTTCCCTCTTTTTTTGTTCACTCTAATAATAATAATAATAATAATAATAATAATAATAATAATAATCGGATAATATTAACTAAGTGGTGGGTTATTTTTTTCCGCCTAAAAATGACAACCTAAGGGAATTGAAAATCTGATGTCAAATTGATGTCGCTAATATCTCATTTATTTTTCTATTTTTATTTTCATTTATTTTTCTTTTTTTAATAATCTATTTATCTACCCACCTTAATCTTTTGTCCCCCAGGTTTTCAAAATTTTGTTTATTATGTCTTTTAATTTTGTATAATAATTTTTAATCATCTCGCAGTTATTGAGGCGGAACTTTTGGCCTTTGGAGATGCTTTAGATTTCGTTTAATCAAGTATGTGTATCAATCAAATTCTTAATTATTTCTTTCCTTACGTTTAATTGGGTAAGTGCAGCAATCGAATTCGTAATTATCTATTTCCTTTTATATTTGAATAATCAAAGTAACTTTTAGGCAACCTAATCGGGTAAGAATACAAGCATCACTATACAAAGATTGCACACATTTATTGACCAGATCAATTTTGGAAGTAGTTGCACATATTTTTCTTTTATTTTTTATCGTTTAATTAATTGTTTGCTTTAGTTTGTTTTAGAGATGTATATGTGTTTCCCATTCAACGAGTGGGTAGATTAGCTAGTTCTTATTAATAGAATTTGAGCCTAAAGCATTACATTCCTTGTCCAAGTTGATTGGTTGATGCATACCTTTTGGCACTTCCACTACAAGAAAATGAAAGCTCAAACACTCCATTAATGGGGTCCAAATTGATTCTTTTTTTTTTGAAGTAACCAATTGATTCATTTAAGAGAAAATACATGTCAAGAGTATCTCGATACCCCTAACGAATCAATCTTGTCAATTTCTTATTTGTTTGAAGTAGACATATTATTAATAATGAGTAAAAGATCAAGCGCTAAACACTATGTATTCCTGAGTACTAGAAATTCATGAAATCAATCGTGAGCAAATTAAATTACAACTAGATGCAGTTATCCTTGTATCGTGAAAGGGAAACTTGTGGAAAAAAAATAACACATTGATCATATTGAAACAATTATCTCCTCAAGATATTTTAAAAATCGCCGTAGAAATAATTTTAGGGCATACATGCTTTCGTGCCCATTCATCTTTCTCAACTTGTAATACAATGGTTTTTCTATATATGGAGACAATTGGGCTTCATATCACATAGCCAACACTATTGAAAAATGACATTCATAAAACCACATGAGCTTCACATGTGGTTTCACACATGTCATTCTTTTATTGGAATTTGAGCTCCGTAAAGAGAGTTCATGTTGGCTCCGTAGAAAATGGCCGGATAGGACATCACGATACATTATTCAACATATGTATTTCTTTCGCACGACAAAATGTCATAATTCCCATTATTATAGGGCATATTTGTTTTGGTCCGCACCACATTGCAAAATGTGATCATTCCTATCGCATGACTAAGTCGCATAGGTCATTGATTCATATGCTTTAAGTGGTAATCTTTGACAAAATCGAGAGATCTCTTTTAAAGGCTCAATACCCATTTTCAGTTTGTTGGACCAATCCATATTTTATTTCGTTTATAATTTAAGAAGAATGTGAAAATCGAGAGTTCTCTTAAAATGGGCACTGTACCCATCCATATAAGCACCTCTCATATAGGCAGCAGATCGAACTCACATGGGACCTATCGCCGATGTGTACAGTTGGCAATCCGGCCCGCCAAGCTTTGCTCGGCTCGTGCTCGCCGGTAGATGAGCACAAGGCAGAGCGTGAACAACTTCGTCGGACGGCAAGCTGCTCGCTTTTGGCTTGCCATTGAGGCGAGCCGCCCGTACGAGCTGCTCTCAAAAGCAGCCTTTTGACAGCATTTTTAAGCTACCAAAAGGCAACTTTGATGAAAACGGCTCCCAAAGTTCAAATTCAACTCATAATTTTGAAAATTATCACAAAGTCCCTTGTCTCGCCTAAAAATTGGCTTTCAATGTTTGGTATTTTTCATACCAAACCGATATTCTCTCCTCTTCTCTTGACTTCTCTAAATATATTGTTCTAAAATTGCTAAAGATATTAAAATATTTTGCTATATTACTAAACTAGTCTTGCACCGGTGCGTTGCAGGAGAAAACAGATTTAAAATAATAATAATTTAAATAAACTATAAGACTCTAATAAAATATCTACAGTCGAAAGTTATAGAATAAAAAATATTTATTGTATGATTATAAAAATCATTACAAAAAGAATTTTTTATCCTCACATAAATTTTGGAAAACCACTTTAAACCTTAAGTTTTTTTTTTTTAAATAATAAATAAGGACTTTGAAATTCATTACCCTTTCTATCTATTTCTTCTCTTTTATTCATTTCTCTTTAAAATAAACAAAGACTAAGTGCTATTTAACACAATTGGGTTTCGAGATTTGAACAAGTGCTCCGGTGGTTAGATATTCACGTTCTAGGGCTGAGATCCTGGGTTCAAATCTCACCCTCCCCTCCCCTCCCTTGTATCAAAAAAAAAAAAAAAAAAACACAATTGGGTTTCTTTGGCAGTATACTCGGTGTTAGGATAAAAGGGTAAATTTCACATATCGTCCCCAACCTTTGTACTTAGAATTTCCTGAGTCCCTAACTTTTTTTTAGCGCGCTGGTCTTCAGCCTTTCATAAATAAGCATAAAAATCCCTCTTGACGGAAACCATCCAAAATTCCGTTAACTCATTGGCCAAATTACCTCAATACCCTTACCCTTTAAATTTTAAAAAAGCAAAAGAATTTAAAAATTTTAAAAATAAAAAGATAAAAAAAGAAACTGAAAAGGGGGAGGCCTCCCTCTCACTGCCCATTTCCGACAGCTTGACGCAGAAAAATGGGGAGTCCCCCCCCCCAATTCTTCTGCCATTTCTAGCAAAAGAATGGAGGGGAGTCTCCCCGCCATTTTCTGCCGGAAATGGCAGAAAAAATAAGGGGGAGGCTCCCTCCCATTTTTCTGCCATTTCGGGCAGAAAATGGGAAGGAGTCTCCTCCCCATTCTTCTGCCGGAAATGGCAAAAAAATGGGAGGAGTCTCCCCCCATTTTTCTGCCATTTGCCGGAAATTGCAGTGAAAGAGGGGGGCCTCCCCCCTTTCAGTTTCCTTTTTTTTTTATATAAATTTAAATTCTTTTGCTTTTTTAAAATTTAAAAAGTAAGGGTATTGATGTAATTTGGCCAATGAGTTAACAGAATTTTGGATGACTTCCGTCAAGAGGGACCTTTTGTGCATATTTATAAATGGCTAAAGACTCAGCGCGCTAAAAAAAAGGTTAAGAACCCAAGCGATTTTAAGTGTAAAGGTTAGAGATGATATGTGAAATTTACTCTAGGATAAAAAGCAAGTGCATGTGTTCAGTACCAGTGATATTATATATAGTTACTCATAAATAAAAGTATTGATGAATGTTAAAGCTCCAGTTTTGGACAAAATGTGGTGCATTTAATAACTTTTGGATATATATGTAATGCTAAAAGCTAATACATGTTACGAATTAAAATTGTCAAATTCTACATAGTTTGGTTATTTGATCAAAAAGTTCTCCACCTACAAAGGAAGTTTTGTGAGGATAGCATCATGTGATGGTGAACATAAAGTGGTATGTGTAATACTTGCCAGCATAAGCTGTAACTGTTACATGTGGGTACAAATGTTTACACTATTATTATTCATCTCAATGAGCTGTATAATGAACAATAGTGTACTTGACAGTATAAAATCTAAACTACTATCCAAAGGCATGATTCTACGATAGGACAATGAGTTAAGTAGTGACTTAATCAATAATCATTGTCCAATTGCTGATCACAATTTATTGTAAGTTGATATGTATGAATTAGATTCATATCACCCACTAGTATGTTTGATACGCTACAACTGTTAAGCTTATCATCAATGGGATGTAAGGGCTAGTGTTGACTATTGAAGCCTTTAATGGTACTTAAAGGTAGTTTTAATGGAAACTTTGAGAAAGATTCCAAATGGTCAATAATTAAGTTAAAGCGTATAAAGATATATTCAAAGTCAATAATCTTTGTAGAGATAAATAATATTGGAAAAAGAACTATAAAGCATATATAACCTATCTTGGAGAGCGAAGTCTTGAAGAAGGTTATAATACAAGATGAGGGTAATAAGACTATTCTTTTGCCTCTTACGTATTAGAAACCGGATATGGATCCTATATTTTTCGAAATATGAGTGAGGATGAAATAGAGTAGTACAGTTCCAAAGGGAAAAGTAGGACCTATAATAGGAAATGAAGCAAATGTTGCTCCATTTAGAACCTATTATTATTTGCCTTTACCTTTTGTCTTGTTTGAGGATAAGAATATTGATATTATGATCATGTTCTTATGAAGAACATTATTTCGGATTCATGTTTTGACATTAATATTTGTTCAATTGAGATTAAGAATAATGGTTATTCTTGATTATGTACTGAAATCTATGGTAGAAATAAGATTGATAATATCAGTATTCTAAATCTTAAAATGTCTATTATCAGAATAGAAGACAAAAGAGAAGGAATGAAGGATAATCTAGATTATATCCAATTTTGACATTAAAGACACATCAATCCTAATCCATAATGAAGCATTTGGACAAAAGTCTACAAATGTCAGATTTAGTTTTTCTTACTTTGTTAAGTTCAATGAGTGACTACATTAGATATGGTTTTATATACTTGATGAAGTTTATGCATGAAAGTTTTGAAATGTTAAAAAGATTCAAGTGAGAAACGGAAAACTATTTGGAAAGATATTCTAACACTTAGATATGATCCAAGTAAGGAATATTTGATGATATAATTGATCATCCAAAGAGAATAAGATTCTCATGCGGTGAATTCCTAAAAGACACCATTTTATAATAGTGTATTTGAAGAAGAAATTGTACATATTAGATATGTTACAATTTAATATGCCAAATATTTCTTCCAAAAATTGTTTTGGAATATGCAATTAAGATTGCATGACATTTGTCAGCCGATCAACAATTACCCAAATTGCCTGATGTCCTCTAGGTGATCTGGGGAGTCCAACCACGAAATCCATGGTTATGTCCTCCCACTTCTATTCGGGAATTTCCAAGGGGTTCAACAGTCCAGATGGACATTGATATTCTGCTTTCACTTGCTGACAGATCATGCGTCTCTCCACAAACGGTCCAATTGATCGTTTCATATTTCTCCACCAATACACCTTTCGTCGCTCACGGTACATCTTTATTCCTCCTGGATGTGTAGTATAAGGTGTATGTGAGCTTCCTCTAAAATTTCCCTTCTCAATTCCTCATCTTTAGGCACGCAGAGTCTTCCTTCATACGAGAGGGTACCATCTGGGGCAACTGGGAAACCTTTGACGTCTCTAGAAAGTGCTCGGGCTCTCATCTTATGTAGGAACTTGTCCATGTCCTTTGTCCGTGCTTCTCGTATTTTGTCCTCAATGAACGGTTGAACTACCAATGCTACCAAAATTGACATGGTTTGATGAGGGGCGACAACCTCAATTTTCATATTTGCAAAATCCTTAACCAACTGGTCATGAGAGGTAAGGGCAGCTAGCTGATCTTTGCTCTTCTGATTAAGAGCATCTGCAACCAAGTTGGCTTTGCCAGGATGGTAATGCATTGTGCAATCATAGTCTTTGACTAATTCCAACCACCTTCTCTGTGTCATGGTTAATTCCTTATGAGTCAAGAAATATTTGAGACTCTTATGGTCTGTGTATATAACGTACTTTCCACCGTTGAGATAGTGTCGCCATATTTTTAGAGCATGAACTAGCGCGGCCAACTCCAAGTCATATGTAGGGTAGTTCAGCTCATGAGGTTTCAGTTGTCTAGAGGCATAAGCAAGTACCTTGCCATTTTACATCAGTACACATCCTAGACCTTACCTCGAAGCATCGCTATATATAACGAAACCTTCTGCACCTTCCGGTATAGATAAAACTGGCACAGAAATTAGTTTCTGCTTAAGTTCTTGAAAACTCTTTTCACATTTGTTCGTCCATTGAAATTTTATGCCCTTCCTTATTAGTTACGTCAATGGCCCTACTATCTTTGAGAATCCCTCAATGTACCTTCGGTAATAGCTGGCCAAACCCAAGAAACTGTGAATCTCATTTACATTTGTTGGGGTGCTCCAATTGGTTACGACCTCGACCTTGGCCGGGTCAACCTCAATTCCCTGGGCAGTCACAATGTAACCAAGAAAAGCTATCGTGCCAAGCCAAAATTTGTACTTTTTGAATTTGGCATACAGCTTCTCCTTGCAAAGAGTTCCCAAGATAGTACATAGATACTCCTCATGTTGGGCCTCATTCCTTGAGTAAACTAAGATGGCATCAATAAAAACTATGACAACGGAATGATTTAAGGACTTCGATAGGTTTTTGCACTACTTGATGTACAATACTCGTAACAAATCATAAAATGATTCATTAAAAGATATATGGCCTCTCCTATCTTTAATGGACAATTAAATAGCACCACGTAGTTTTTTAATGATTACTCAATGGAATGATTCATATAGTTAGATAGCTTTTCTCGTTATTTGAAGTACAAAACGGGTAATTATTTACAGAATGATTCCTTGAGAGAGATACAACGCCGTTCTTTAATTAATGGAAAAGTAAGTAGCACCATGTAGCTTTCTAATGATTTGATGCATACATTGGAATCATTCTCGGCCTAAGATAGTTTTTCCTTCTATTTGTCGTACAAGACATGTAACTATCTGCGGAATGATTCGTTAAAAGAGATATTTCCCCTTCTTTCGATAAAGGACAAGTAAACAATCTCATCTTTTCTAACATTTAGACGAGAGTACAAGAAGGGTAACTATTTTGGCTATTTGAAGTACAAGAAGGGTAACTATTCATGCAATGACTATTTGAAAGAGATACACCCCCATTCTTTCCTTAATGGACAAGGGAATAGCACCATGCAGTTTTCTAATGGTTATATGAGTACATAGGAATGAATCTTGGCCTTAGATAGTTTATCTAGCTATTTGACGCATGAGTCTCGTAATGTGTTTACCCAGCTATTTGAAGCACGAGTCTCGTAACTATCTATGGAATGATTCATTAAAAGAGATATCGCCCCGTTCTGTCTATGAAGGACAAGTAAATAACCTAATCCAGTTTTCTAAAATTTAGATGAGTACAATGGAATGATTCAAGGACTAGATCGGTTTTCACTGTATTTGATGTACAATAATTTAACAAATCATAAAATGATTCATTAAAAGATATAAGCCCAGTTCTATCATTAATGGACAAGTAAATAGCATCACACAGTTTTTCAATGGTTATTCAATGCAATGATTCATAGAGTCAGATAGCTTTTCTCGCTATTTGAAGTACAAGATGGGTAACTATTCACGTAATGATTCCTTGGAAGAGATACAACGCCGTTCTTTTCTTAATAGATGAGTAAATAGCCCCATGTAGTTTTCTAATGGTTAGGTGCGTACATCGGAATGAATCTCTGCCGTAGATAGTTTATCAAGCTATTTGAAGCACAAGACTCGTAACTATCCACAGAATGATTTGTTAAATAGATACAGCCCCGTTCTATTTATGAAGGACAAGTTAATAGCCTCATCTAGTTTTCTAATATTTAGACGAGTACAACGGAATGATTCAAGGACTTTGATAGGTTTTCACACTACCTAATGTACTATACTTGTAACAAATCATAAAATGATTCATTAAAAGATATATGGCCTCTCATATCTTTAATGGACAAGTAAATAGCACCACGTAGTTTTTTAATGATTACTCAATGGAATGATTCATACAGTTAGATAGCTTTTCTCATTAATTGAAGTACAAGACTGCTAACTATTTACGGAATGATTCCTTGAAAGAGATACAACCCTGTTCTCTAATTAATGGAAAAGTAAGTAGCACGATGTGGCTTTCTAATGATTAGATGTGTACATTGGAATCATTCTCGGCCTTAGATAGTTTTTCCATCTATTTGTAGTACAAGGCTTGTAACTATCTGCGGAATGATTCGTTAAAATAGATATTTCCCCGTTCTGTCCATGAAGGACAATAAACAACCTCATCTTTTTTAATATTTAGACGAGTAGAAAGGAATGACTCAAGAACTTTGATAGGTTTTCATGTTATTTGATATATAATACTTGTAACTAATCATAAAATGATCTGTTGAAAGATATATGGCCCTTTCTATCATTAACAGAAAAGTAAATAGTACCACACAGTTTTTTACTGGTTATTCAATGAAATGATTCATGGAGTTAGATAGCTTTTCTGGCTATTTGATGTACAGGACTTGTAACTATTTGCGCAATGATTCCTTGAAAGAGATACATCCCCTTCTTTCTTTAATGAACAGGTAAATAGCCGGGTGTAGTTTTCTAGTGGTTAGATGAGTACATCGGAATGAATCTCGGCCTTAGATTGTTTATCTAGCTATCGATCTCTCAATTCTCGTAACTATCTGGGAATGATTCGTTAAAAGGGATGCTGCCCCATTCTATCTATAAAGGATAAGTAAATAGCATCATCTATTTTTCTAATATTTAAACGAGTGCAACAAAATGATTCAAGGACTTTGATAGGTTTTTGTGGTATTTGATGTAGAATACTCATAACAAATCATAAAATGATTCGCTAAAAGATATATGACCAGTTCTATCATTACTGGACAAAGAAATAGTACCATGCAATTTTAGAATGGTTATTCAAAGGAATGATTTAGGGAGTTAGATAGCTTTTCTCACTATTTGAAGTACAAGATAGGTAACTATTTATTGAATGATTTCTTGAAAGAGATATGGCCCTATTCTTTCCTTAATGGGCTAGTAAATAGCTCAATGTAGTTTTCTAATGGTTAGATGAGTACATCGGAATCATTCTCAGTCTTAAATAGTTTTTTTGGCTATTTGTAGTACAGGACTTATAACTATCCACGAAATGTTTCGTTAAAAGAGATAGTGCCCCGTTCTATCTATGAAAAACAAGTAAACAGCCTCATCTTTTGTAATGTTTAGGCAAGTACAACGGAATGACTCAAGGACTTTCATAGGTTTTCGCGCTATTTGATATACAATACTTGTAACTAATCAAAAAATGATCCGTTAAAATATATATGGCCTTTTCTATCAGTAATGGTAAAGTAAATAGGACCGTGCAGTTTTTTAATGGTTATTCAATGGAATGATTCATGGAGTTAAATAGTTTTTTTGGTTATTTGAAGTACAAGAAGGGTAACTATTCATGCAATGATTATTTGGAAGAGATACACCCCCCATTCTTTCCTTGATGGATAAGTAAATAGTATCGTGTAGTTTTCCAATGGTTATATGAGTACATCGGAATGAATCTAGAAAATATTTATTTTATCTAGCTATTTGATGCACTAGTCTCATAACGTGTTTATCTAGCTATTTGAAACACGAGTCTCGTAACCACCTATGGAATGATTCGTTAAAAGCCATACTGCCCCGTTCTATCTATGAAGGACAAGTAAATAGCCTAATCCAGTTTTCTAAAATTTAGATGAGTACAACAGAATGATTCAAGGACTTTGATAAGTTCTCACGGTATTTGATGTACAATAATTGTAACAAATCATAAAATGATTCCTTAAAAGATATACGCCCAGTTCTATCATTAATGGACAAGTAAATAGCATCACACAGTTTTTCAATGTTATTCAATGCAATGATTCATAGAGTCAGATCGCTTTTCTCGTTATTTGAAGTACAAGATGGGTAACTATTCACGTAATGATTCCTTGGAAGAGATACAACCCCGTTCTTTTCTTAATAGACAAGTAAATAGCCCCATGTAGTTTTCTAATGATTAGATGCATATGTCGGAATGAATCTCTATCGTAGATAGTTTATCAAGCTATTTGAAGCACAAGACTCGTAACTATCCACGGAATGATTTGTTAAAAGAGATACTACCCCGTTCTATTTATGAAGGAAGAGTAAATAGCCTCATCTTGTTTTCTAATATTTAGACAAGTAAAACGGAATGATTCAAGGACTTTGATAGGTTTTCGCGCTACTTGATGTACAACACTCGTAACAAGTCATAAAATGATTCATTAAAAGATATATGGCCTCTCCTATCATTAATGGACAAGTAAATAGCACCATGTAGTTTTTTAATGATTACTCAATGGAATGATTCTTAGAGTTAGATTGCTTTTCTCGTTATTTGAAGTACAAGACGGCTAACTATTTACGGAATGATTCCTTGAAAGAGATACAGCCCCGTTCTTTAATTAATGGAAAAGTAAGTAGCACCGTGTAGCTTTCTAATGATTAGATGTGTACATTGGACTCATTCTCGGCCTTAGATAGTTTTTCCAGCTATTTGTAGTACAAGACTTGTAACTATTCAAGGAATGATTCGTTAAAATAGATATTTCCCCATTCTTTTCATGAAGGACAAGTAAACAGCCTCATCTTTTTTAATATTTAGACAAGTAGAACAGAATGACTCAAGAACTTTGATAGGTTTTCACGTTATTTGATATACAATACTTGTAACTAAACATAAAATGATTCGTTGAAAGATATATGGCCCTTTCTATCATTAATGGAAAAGTAAATAGTACCGTATAGTTTTTTACTGGTTATTCAACGAAATGATTCATGGAGTTAGATAGCTTTTCTGGCTATTTGATGTACAGGACTTGTAACTATTCGCACAATGATTCCTTGAAAGAGATATATCCCCGTTCGTTCTTTAAAGAATAGGTAAATAGCCCCGTGTAGTTTTCTAATGGTTAGATGAGTACATCGGAATGAATCTCGGCCTTAGTTTATCTAGCTATTTAAAGCTCGAGTCTCGTAACTATCCGGGAATGATTCATTAAAAGGGATGCTGCCCCCATTCAATCTATAAAGGACAAGTAAATAACCTCATCTAGTTTTCTAAACATTTAGACGAGTACAATGGAATGATTCATGGACTTTGATAGGTTTTTGCAGTATTTGATGTACAATACTCGTAATAAATCATAAGATGATTCGCTAAAAGATATATGTCCAGTTTTATCATTATTGGACAAGTAAATAGTACCACACAGTTTTTAATGGTTATTCGATAGAAAAATTCGTTAAAAGAGATATAGCAATATTTTATATATGACGGGGCAAGTAAATAGCCTCATCTTTTCTAATATTTAGACGAGTATAATTGAATGACTCATGGACTTTGATAAGTTTTCACACTATTTGATGTACAATACTTGTAATTGATCATAAAATGATTCGTTAAAAGATATATGGCCCTTTCTACTATTAATGGACAAGTAAAGAGTACCCATGCAATTTTTATTAGTTATTCGATGGAAGAATTCATGGAGTTAGATAGTTTTTTTTCGCTATTTGAAGTACAAGATGAGTAACTATTCACGCAATGATTTCCTGAAAGAGATACATCCCTGTTCTTTCCTTAATGGACAAGTAGATATTTCCCCATTCTATCTATGAAGAGCACGCAAACAGCCTCATGTTTTGTAATATTTAGACGAGTACAATTGAATAACTCAATGACTTTGATAGGTTTTCTCACTATTTGATATACAATACTTGTAACTAATCATAAAATGATCCGTTAAAAGATATATGGCCCTTACTATCATTGATGGAAAAGTAAATAGTACCACATAAATTTTTAATCGTTATTCAATGGAATGATTATCAGAGTTAGATGGCTTTTCTCGTTATTTGAAGTACAAAACGGGTCACTATTCACGCAGTGATTCCTTGAAAAAGATAAATCCGCATTCTTTTCTTAATGGACAAGTAAATAGCCCCTTATAGTTTTCTAACGGTTAGATGAGTACATCGGAATGAATCTCGGCCTTATATAGTTTGCTAGCTGTTTAGAACATGAGTCTCGTAACTATCCACGGAATGATTTGTTAAAAGAGATACTAGTCATGATTTATTCATTTTTAAACTTGAAACTACAAATACACATGTATCACCTTCTAGTGACACTTTATTCCAAGTCAATATTGAAAATATACAAAACTTGGCGAACATAGCTGAGAAGACATTCTCCTACAGCAAATTTTAAATAGAACACATACCGTGTGAACATGCATTGACAATCAACGGCAATTAAAACCTAGAGGCATGTGAATATTGTTTACCAAGGAACTGTTATACTAGTTGGGACTAAAGCAGATTGGATATTACCTGAAAATTTAAAACTTCAAATGGTATTGCCACCAACAACTAAACGACCACGAAGAAGACCAAGAAAAACAAGGTATCGTTAGCTCGAGAAGTAAGTAATAATACAAAGTGTGGAAGATGTGGAGAGCACACTAATCACAATAGAAGGACTTGTAAGAATATACTACTACTGAATACTAATACAAGGAAAAGAAAACAAAGATCAGTCTAGCAAGGGAAAAAAATAATACAACCAAGAGACCATTCAAATCAGTGATTACTCTGCTTTCTATAAGTTCTATGGAAATAATTTTTAAAAATAGTTGTTCCTTTTTTCTTAATTGATTCAGACATCAATTTTAACGGTGCTACATTACCATGTTCCTTATATAACTTTCTATGTTATTCAGTTAATAAGATCTGTTATTTCATCATTTAAGTTGTGTTATTCATGTAAATTACATGTTACAATCCCTAATTTTCATAAAGTATAATGTTACACTAAGAAATATTTATAAAATAATATCTTATCTATTAAAGAGATAAAAAAATGCATGTGACAAAATAGGTTATTAACTAAACAAAGTATGTTATTTCTGTAACACATTAACTACATTTCTTCATTCATTAGAAAAATGGTGTTGCACTACTATTTATACCCAAGTCAGACGTCTGCTCTTCCGATCTGTCAAGGGATTGGCCAGGACACGAGCTGGCAACCCAGTAGCGTGGGCCCATGACCAATCACCACAGGGATCTCACGAGCTTAAGATCTATAAGTCTCACCCCATGACCTTGGACAACCAGCTCGCCAGGCTAGCTCATGTACTCAGCTCACGACCTACAGGGAATTCCCAAAAGCCCAAACAAGCCAACTCATGAGGTCGGAGGTCTGGAGGATCCTAGGTCTGTATATGACTCTCCAGACTTGCTAGCTGTGATGCAACTTGTAAACCAGCTTGCAAATCTTATCACTTTAGGATGATAGGACAACTGTGTAAAGACCCACTCCATTTTGACATGATATTGTATGCTTTGGGCCTAGCCCGCAAGGTTTTGCTCTTGGGTTCTACCCAAAATGCCTCATGTCAGATGGAGTGAGTCTCTTAACTTATAAACTGGTCTCCTTTTCTCTACCCAAGCGATGTGAGATTGAGGCTGTCACAATCACCCCACATACAGGGACCCAACATCCTCGTTGGCCACACTTCCAGTTGAACCTGGCTCTGATACCATCTATAACGACCCGCTCCACTTTGACATGATATTGTCTGCTTTGGGCCTAGCCCGCACTTTTAACTCTTGGGTTCTGCTCAAAAGGCCTTATTGTCAGATGGAATGTGTCTCTTAACTTATAAACTGGTCTCCTTTTCTTCACCCAAGGGATGTGAGATTAATTGTGATAGCCTCAATCTCACATCACTTGGGTGAAGAAAAGGAGACCAGTTCGTAAGTTAAGAGATCCACTCCATCTGACATGAGACCTTTTGGGTAGAAGCCCAAGAGCAAAACCATGTGGGTTAGGTCCAAAACAGACAATAACATATCAAAGTAGAGCGGGTCGTTGCAGATGGTATCAAAGCTAGGTTCAACTGGAAGTGGGCTAGCTCATGTACTCAGCTCACTACCTACAGGGAATTTCCAAAAGCCCCAACAAGCCAGCTCATGAGGTCAGAGGTCCGGAGGATCCTAGGCCTAAATATGACTCTCCAGACTTGCTAGCTGTGATGCAACTTGTAAACCAGATTGCAAACCTTATCACTTCAGGATGATAGGACAACTGTGTAACGACCTACTCCACTTTGACCTGATATTGTCCGCTTTGGGCCTAGCCCGCACAGTTTTGCTCTTGTGTTCTACCCAAAAGCCTCATGTCAGATGGAGTGAGTCTCTTGACTTATAAACTGGCCTTATTTTTTTTACCCAAGCGATGTGAGATTGAGGCTATCACAATCACCCCACCTATGGGGACCCAACATCCTCGTTGGCCACACTTCTAGTTGAACCTAGCTCTGATACTATCTGTAATGACCCGCTCCATTTTGACATAATATTGTCCGCTTTGGGCCTAGCCCACACGGTTTTACTCTTGGATTCTACTCAGAAGGCCTCATTGTCAGATGGAGTGAGTCTCTTAACTTAAGAACTGGTCTCCTTTTCTTCACCCAAGCAATGTGAGATTAATTGTGACAGCCTCAATCTCACATCGCTTGGGTGAAGAAAAGGAGACCAGTTCTTAAGTTAAGAGATCTACTCTATCTGACATGCTTCCGATCTTGGGTAGAAGCCCAAGAGCAAAACCAGGAATCATTGCGTGAATAGTTACCCGTCTTGTACTTCAAATAGCAAGAAAAGCCATCTAACTCCATGAATCATTCTGTTGAATAACCATAAAAAATCTGTGTGGTACTATTTACATTTCCATTAATGATAGAAAGGGCCATATATCTTTTAACGG
>CAVNYN010251127.1:0-39799 GCA_963692815.1 Nyctanthes arbor-tristis
GCATTAGTTAAGATAAGAAGTTGAAAGTATTGCTCAAAAGATATCAAACTTATCTCCATCTATTTAGATGTGTTTCATCAACCCAACTTTTGTGCTTATCCTTTTACTTGTGAACCAAGTTGAATGCCTCAATGGAAACTGGAGTATAATGCTTTTTGCTCCTACTAAATGGAAAATACACACTAATAAAGCAAAGTGAGTTTCCTCTATCCAATAAAAACACATTTATATATGGTATTTTTTTTGTTATTCACAAGCAGAAATGCAATATCAGAGAGCTCAAATTTCTAATACAAGGTGCATATTTTATTGAATTATTGACACACACACACACACACATATATATATATATATAGAGAGAGAGAGATCTCAAGAACAAACTTCTAAGTTCTTACACCATGGAAGATAAACAAGAGGTACGAATCAAGTATGAAACCATCAGCAATCATTAATTTTTATTTAAATATCAGGCCAACATAAGAAGACATTTACTTTTGTAATTGGAGATAAAAATGAGGTGTAAACTACTTTTTGAAAATTGAAAAGCAAGAAAGCAAGGTTATTCTTCAAATTATTGAAACAAAAATGAACAAACTGCCACATATATAGATAAGTTGTGATCCATTGCAGCCATTAAAAAATATATGGAGTAAGAAGCAGATACCACAAAATTATATAACCTTGAAAAGCCACTTATCCTTGGCATTTCACAAAGTGTTCCCTTGTAGCCTCTTCCAATCTTTTCTTCATCTCATTGCTGAAAAGGTCAAATCCAATGGTATGATTTGAATGGAAACTCCCACTATTGCAACTCTAAACTTTGAATTTATAGTGGAAGAATGAAAGGGGATGAGGAGGATACCCAAATACTCTACAAGCTAGGTAGAAGAAAGTTGAGGTGCTGATTGCCATAATTGAGGCCTTGTTCATGGTAATGCCTTGTGATGGGCACAATTCAACCATTTCTTGTTAGATCCACGAGAAATACCAACTATGTTTTGGTTCATAAGTAAATTAGCGCACCCGGATCTCTAGGAAGAAGAGAGAGAATGGGAAAGCAAAGGTAATATTCCCGAGCGCTTGAAAAATCAGCCACACTTTTTCAGCATCAGTGGAAGTAACCACTCCACCAATGCTTTGAGTTAATAAACTCAAAGCATTTTGCACAAGATAATTAAAAAATTGATTACCTAATACTTTGGCAAAGCCAAGACCCAATCCAATTTCCGATAGTAGAGCATGTGAAGGACATGGTTGTAGAAATAACAGAAATCCAATAGCATTTGGAAAATTGGTTACTGTTTGAGACATAATAACTTGTAAAGCTCCAACATGAGTATGTAATGGCTGGTCCTAAAGTTACAAGCAGTGTTGTGCCCTTCAATATGGTAGCAATTTGATCTCTGGATCGCACTGCATCAATTATAAAGAATAATGTCAAATTGCTTGCACTAGTAGCACATATTGGGATGTCAGAGAAGGGCACGACACTCATTTACTGGTGGATTGCTTCATGGGTATCATCTCTTGAGAAGAAACGAAGCACATCATCTGTATATTGCTGGAGGAATTTATAGTCCATAGTCGATACTTCAATTGGTCTAAGCTATATTCTCTATGAAAGTCAGCTACAATATGATGCACAAATATCTTCATAAATAATTTATAATTCCCAATTAATCACTCAGCTTCATAGATAAATCATTTTTTAAATTATTTCCCCAAAAATTTATAGAACCCTCGAGTAATTCTTCATTAAATTATAGTTTCTTTCTTAAACATAATGCCTGAACTAATTCTAATTGGCACTCAGCATTGAAACCCCCCAATGTTTCCAGGTTGCTGTGGTTTCATGACAGTTTAATTTCCACAACGTAATCCCAAACTCGAAGTTGTAGTTGGCAAACAAAAATTCATTCTCCAAATCTAAAGCCCTTTTTGCCATATAATCAAACAGGATGTGGAGCGGACATAACCTAAAAAAAATTTTAGGCAATTCAGAATAATAACAAAACCCTAAACTAGAATATCCAAGGAAAACCATTGTAATTTGAGGAAACACATTCACATACATGGAGTGAAAATATACCCGAAATACTTACTTCGTCAGTCGTCTCGTTGTGTCTCTGTGGGCTGCCGCTGTTGAATGCTTTCCTCGATGTTACTTAAACAAGAAAAAGGGGAGTAAAGGTTGAAGACGGTAGAAAGCGTCGTACATGGGGGGAGGGGGGGGGGAGAGATTTCATTGCAAGGTCAATTTTTGCCCCAAAGTTGAATTGTGAACTCACGTTTCTGGAGAGGGAAAGAAAGATTTCATTGCAAGGTTAATTTTTGCCCCAAAGTTGAATTGTGAAATCACGTTTCTTAAATTTACTTACAAGAATTTTTGGTAAACAATTAGGGGCATATTTATGTATCTAAAATAATATTATTAGAGGCGAAATATATATTTGTCTCAACTTGTATTATCAGAGGCATTTATTTTCCGTCTCTAATAGAAAAAATGGTATCCGATTTTTAAGAAAGAAATAGAGGCATTTACTTTTGCCTCAACTAATATTAATAGAGGCCTTACATAATTTTGCCTCTAATTCATTATTAGTAAGAGCACATAACTTATTTTGCCTCTAGTTCAGTGCCTCTAATACTCTCAAAGTCAATAGTGAATAAAATGATGTCACGTCACAGATTATAATCTCATTCAGTTGCGCTAAACACTCTAAGTTTTCTAATATTTTTTAGTTTTAGTGAACAAAGTAAAGAAGTCTATATATATATATATATGTGTGTGTGTGTGTACGTATGTACACATACACACATATAGGGGACGGATAATTAATTGAGTTAACTCATTACTATAAACTAGAGGAGTAAAGAAGTGGTGGAATCTAATTGATTTAAAGAGAATAAAAGAAACACAATAATTTCTAATTTTTAATCATATATCTTTTTATATTATGTTATGCATGATGGTACTGATAAAGTTAATTAATATTAAGTTTCTTTAATTATTATATATTTTGGACTATCTATTTAAATTTATGAACTATTTCTTTGTCTAGTTCGTTTATTATTAGTACCATGGAGAAACATGCAGTCCTTCTCGTCTATTGTGCAAATGACTCATCGTAGGGCGTTATTATCAAGATATAATAATTTTTCATATCGGTGGGAGTAAATTTTTTTTTTTCAAAATTAATTTCATATGTCTATTACTTTTGGTAAAGTGCTTATCCATTCATTTGTGTCCATTTTCTATTCTTATCAATTGCTAGTTGGAGCAATTTGTTTATTGACGAGAGAGGATCGACTTGCTTGTTGGAGTAGATCTTCTTCTTTTTTAGTTTTTTTAAATTATTTTTTTTATTTTTTATTAATAGAAGAGAAGAGAAGGCATTTCTATTGAAGAAAATAGGTATAGGTAGGCAGCATCTATGAAAATCTCAAGAGCTCAGTCAAGTTAAATATTGTTGCTCTAATACCATATATCAAGACCTGAAAATTGAAACTGAATTAAAATGAATAAATTGAAGAGGGGATGCTATAATATAAAGTTGGAATTCTATCTTAAAAAATCAGCATGTTAGAAAGAGAGCCCCAATTTCTATGTGTTTTATATTGTATTTGTTTGACTTGAGATTTTATCTCTATTAACACTCCTGGCCTAGCCCAAAAGAAATTGGGGTAGGTTTGGGAGAAAGGACGGGAAGTATTATAGTGAAAGCTTTTTTCTTTTTGTTCATTTAATGTACATCTCTCTTATATTCAATCTTTGACGTGACACTAAAATGAATGACTTCTAAACGTAGTCCAGTTCTATGGTGTTATATAATTATATGACATGCATTAAGGTACGTTATATGGGAAATTACAACTATGTGGCGTTCACTGATATACCTTAAATGGTTATATAGTACAATTATATGAATAGTACTAGGTCATTTTTACTCTTAAATGCATAACATCAATTACAGAAGAAATTTAATGCCTCGCTGTGGGATTATGCTAATTGCAGTTATATGATGCTGGGAGCAAAATAACATGGCATAAGAGCCAAGAAGAGGCTGAGGAAGGCAAGAAGGAAATGCTACAAACTTTCAAGGTTTTGGAAGCAGAATTGGGAGAAAAGCCCTTCTTTGGAGGCGAAAACTTCGGGTTTGTGGACATTTCTTTCATTGGATTCTACATGTGGCTTCATTCCTACGAGACCATAGCAAATTTCAGCATTGAAGCGGAGTGCCCAAAACTGATGGCATGGGTTAAGAGGTGCTTAGAGAGGAAGACTGTTGCGAAGTCTCTTCATGATCCTAGGAAGGTGCATGAAGAATTAGTGCTCAAGTTCCGAAAGAAGAGAGGTTTGGACTAGAGAAAGTGTGGACTAGGTCTTGTTATTTGCCAAGAAATTAATTAAACCCTCGTTTTCCGACTAGCTTAACGTTGTCTATCGATGACTTGAATCTTGATTGTCGAATGCACTTATTTTGTGTTACGTAATGTTATGTTATGTCGTTTTAGGTTGGTATGTATTGTGTTTTCGGTTATGTACAGTGATTATCCATGTTTGTTATAATAAAGAGGCCACTCAGTTGTGTCTTGTAGTTTATTGATTTGGGTAATTTGCACAAAATGACCCTAACGTTTGAAGGTGCTGCGGGATTAGACCATATCCTTTTCGACTTGGCAATTACAACCTTAACCTTCAATTGTTTATGCACAAAAGGACCTTGCCATCCATTCCGTTAAATTCTCCCCGTTACCAGATAGGCTAATTTTCACAAAAGGACCTTAACGTTTGAAGCTATTTATAGGATTGGACCCTATCCTTTTCAACTTGGCAATTACAACCCAAGCTTACTATTGTTCACGCATAAAAGGACCTTTCTATCCATTTCTATTAAATTCTTCCGTTATCAAATATCAAGGCGCATCTTCCCACACAAAACAACACAAAGGGTATTTTATTTCTTATATTCGTGTAAGAATTTATTTTTTTCTTCTTGAATAAATGGCACCTAGTATACAAAATATATTGGTGCACAAATGCATTTATATATGTTTAAAAATGATTTTTTTAACAAGTTATATGTTGCTAGTTCTAAAGTGTTAAGGCGTGAAAAAGTATCGATGTTGAGTATTGAGTCTAGGCACACTTAAGCGCACTGATACGTGATAAAAGCGCGATTAATGTGTGATAAAGCACAAAGGCATGATAAAGCGTGTAACTTCAATTTTCAAGTATGTATAAGCGCTGCTTAAGTATCACCTTGACGAGCTTTTTAGAACCCTATTAACGTTCCACACATATATATTAATGTTCCATTGAGCATATCTTCATCAAATGTAGGGTGGCTAGGACAGTTTGGTCTCACTTCTTTGGCAAGTTTGGAATGGAGTTACCTGATTGTAGCTCTCCTGCCCAACTCTATATGTTTTGGCTCATTAAAACTAGATGGAGGGTGTCTAAGATGACGTTGGTTATTCCTTTACTGACTCTTTGGTTTCTTTGGTGGTTCAGGAACAAAGTTAAACATGGGGGCCAAAATGTCAGCCAAAAGAGCGTTATCTATCATATTACTCAGCTTTTTAATAAGCTCCTCTGGACTAATGCTCCCCATAAATCTATAGAAAAACGAAGTTGCAGAATTGTCTACTGGCAAAAACCCGAGCCCAATTGGTTTAAACTAAATACAGATGGAGCCTTTAAAAAAGGTGGATTAGCAGCAGGTGGTGGAATCCTCACAGATGAGGATGGTAGAATGATGTTTGGTTTCCATGATATTTTTGGCCACTGTTCTATTCTGGCAGCAGAACTAAGAGCCATGGAGCTTGGGCTAAAAAAATGTTGTGAAAAGGGTTACAATAAAGTAGTGGTTGAAATGGATTCCCTTATTGCTTTACATTTTTACACTCAAAAGATGGATGGAATTACGTGGGAAATTGCCTATACTGTGAAGAGGATATGGAAGTTTAAAGAGAGTATGGTCTTAAAGTTTCAACATATTTTGCGGGAAGGGAATGCGGTTGCTGACTTCTTTGCATCTGTCGGGTACCAGACTCAGCTGAAGGGGAAGGTTCATGAGCCACATAGATTCAAAACTCAACAGGGCCTCCTTAGATTAGATACGATGCATATGCCTTGTATTCGATCTAGATAGATCTCATGCATCATGCTTAGTGTTAGATTCATGCATAGCATTTGCTCCTACGATTTTGTTATGATTTTGGAGGTAAGGCACATAAGTCCCCCTCTTTTGCATTGTAATTATTTTTTATAATTAATAAAATTGTATCTCGGGCTTAGATTTTCGAGTCGAGACACTTTCCCCAAAAAAAAGTGTGATTTTTGTATTTTCAACTACATTAAATTATATTTTTTAATCTATGCGTAAGAAGTATATGAGCCTATTTTTATGGGACGGAGGGAGTACATAAGATAACTTAAGTTGTCATCTCTCGAATTCGACAAAAATCTATAGATTTATTTATCAATCAATCGGCCAAAAAGATGAAGGTAAAACTATAAACCAATAAGAATTTAAAGGGGATAATAGGGGTGGAGATTTGAACCCTTGATTAAAGGTGTGCGAAACTAACTAAGATACGACTAGACTACGCAAGTCTTGGCAATATTTTCTAATTTTTAATCAGATGTCTTTTTATATAATTATATTATGAATGATGGTTCTATTTTTGTACTGTCTAATGTACTATTTCTTTGTCTAGTCCGGTGCCATGAGCAACATACGGTCCTTCTCGTCTATTGTGCAAACGGCTCATCGTAGGGCGTTCTTCTTCGTAGGGCGTTCTTATCGAGATATATGAAGTGTTTGGTTAGAATTTGAATTATTTATTGGATTATAATTTACTATGTGGTATCATTTTATTGGTTGTTTTTTTTATAAAAAGGTAAATAATTGTAGCTTCACTTTTACTTTTTGACTTTTTAAAAAAAGTGAAACTAATGATATAATACAATGTGATAGATTATAATTAAAAGATAAAAAAATAAAGAAAGAACAAAAAAAAAAAAAAAAGAAAGAAGCTAGAAAGTCTCTACCAACTTTCGTGGAAAAAAAATAGAAAAAAAAATGGAAGAATCTTGGGAAGAAGAAGGAGGAGAGCAAGGATCAACCAAGTGAGTGTTCTTGTCCTTAACTTTTGGATTTATATAAGTTTTGGAATGTAAATCTTGATTGGGGTTTATGAAATTTTTATGAAACTTGCGTACTAGGTTGTAATTTTATTTAATACATGTTTTAACGGCATGAAATCGTTAGTTGGTTATGGAATTTGAAGTTAATCATCTTAGTATAAGAAATTATAGTTGGCTAGCAAAAAGATGAAATTTTATATGGAGGAATAATTTGAAATTTTTATACATGAGTTGGTGTTATGATTTTGTGGAATAATAGCACGGCAATTGTCAATTTGGTGAAGTTGAGATTCAATGAAAGTAATGAATGACTTAAAATTTAAAAGCAAGTGCTGAAAATTTTATTAAAGGCTTAAGAATTTATGTTTAAATGTGAAGAGTTAGTGTTATTATTTTCATAGATATTTAAGACTTTAATATGTGATATTATTATAATTTCTAAGATGAAGTAAATTCTCTAAAATAACTAGATGAAGTGGACAAACATACATTTATTTGAAGAATGAAGAACTATTGAAATTTTAAAGGAATATAGGACTTGTAACTAAAAAGGAATTAATTAAGTGTATGTAGCCCTCTTTATCCTTACCTCATGATAGAATTTTTTAATATTGAGGTGATTATTAACGACTAGCTTAACTATACAAGGATCCAAGAAGAGTAAGTTAATAATTCCTACGGTTTACACTATGATATTGTAGATTCAAGTTATGGGATTTTATGATGTGACTATGAGTTAAATAAGGAAGTTATGGTTGAAATTTTCTTATTAGAGATATATATATATATATATATATATATCAAGAATTTTTTTTGCCTACACGCATGCATATTATTATGCATGCGTGTATTTGTGTCAAACATTTAAACTACAAACACCTCACACTTGTAGCCTAGATGTGTGCCATATGTTATACGCATACATAATAACAATGCATGCGTAGACAAAATAAAATTCTTGATATATATATATATATCTATGTATATAACCATTAGTGTGGAAAATTTGATTAAACGTAAAAAACATTAGTGTTATTTATTGGTTTTAGTAGGTAGTGGAGACTTTAAAATGTGATACTACGATAAATTGCAAGGTGAAGTAGAGTTTAGAACAATTATATGAAAGGAAGCATAAGAGATTAATATGGAATGCTAGGAAGCCAAATATGTATTGGAATTATTATGATGCATGTTCTGCCCTTCAAATTTAGAAGGTCATAAATGATAGCGTATGTTGAATTTTAGCAAGATACAAGACGGAAAATGATCTTCTATGAGTTTTCTATCATCCAAAATTGGAATGACACTATTTGGAGACCGGTAAGAGTTTTTATGACATATTTTCTAAGAAGAGGCAGTGTGTACCCAAGAATAGATTTTCAGGAAGTGGTGGAATATTTTGATATTGCCAAAATAGTTTTCTTGAGCTAAATTTCACACATAATGAGTTTATAGGAGTTCCCTACATTTTAGGAGAATTTCATGAAAATATGACACCGTTCTTGATTATAAAATGGCTTAAAAATGTGCATTGCCCAACTATGAAAACTTAAAAATCCTTGTTTGAAGAATTTAAATGAAAATGGGACTTGGAATCAAAAAGAGAATTTCATGTTGATAAAATTTGTTGAACTAGAAGCTCTTTAACTAGTAAATGAGTTAGAAAGAAGATAAATAGGATTAAGTAAAAAAAGTAAAAGAATTAAGTTTTGTGTGATTTGTGAAGTAAAAGGGGTTTATTAGAAGTGACTTAGATGTTAAGTAGAACTCTTATATAATGTCGCAGGAAATGTTAAAGATCAAAGGAAATGAAAAATGAAAGGATCCTACTTAGCCAGTAAGTGGAGCTTTTCCTCTTCTTTTCTTTCTAAATGAGATATATCATACTTTGATTTCACATAAGTTAGCAATGTGTTATGATGATTATGTATTTTTATGAAATTTCAGAAATTTGATATTTTCTTTAGAAAAGTTCATGTGAATGTTTACATGAAATGATATTTTATGATTTTTAAAGAAATGTTTAAATTGAATACATGATTTATGATGCATGAAAACCCGAAATATGTACTCAATGTTATGAATATGCCGCCTACGGGCGAAGGGACCTATGGCTTAAGCTGACCAAATGAACGCCGCCTAAGCGAAGGGGCCGATGTGCTAGCTATGGCTCAAGGTTGTGCCGTCTACGGCGAAGGGGTCATAAGGTACCTATGGCTCAAGCCGATATCTACGCGCATATGACTTGATATTATGATCATGAGATGTTGAATACTCTTTGGGGAAAATTCTATGATGATCTTAAAAAGAAATGATCTTCATGATATTTACAAGTATGGCAATGATTCTATAAATGTTTCGATGTGAGATGAACTCAAGTTGATGAATTTTATAATGATTATTAGAATGAAATGATGTTCATGATGTTTTTCAATACGTAATGATTTTATAAATGTTCATGTTATGCTGGAATTGAATTCAAATTATGAAAGTTAAATATTCGAGATTTTGCAAAGTTATTTTATGATTTTCCAAAGCATGTTTATTTAAAAACTCCACTCACTGGGTTTGTTAGCTCATATATTTTCCTAAATGATTTTTTTAGCAGTTAGCAATTGGAGTTTGGGCAACGCGTTATAGCCTAACCTGCTATTTCAAGAATTTGAGCCGTCACATAGAATTTATTATAGAGTTTGTTATTATTATGATTTATAGAGTTGACATGGTTAAGTTTATTAGTATGTATTGGGTATCGATTGTGAGTCTTACTTGGTTTTGTAGATTACTTGACAAATGAAGGGTGGTAAGTTGTAATGACGGGGATTCTTTTATTGTGGAGTGTCAATGGGTTTGATGCTGCGTGTTTAGACAGGTCGGTCTTGTTATTAAATTTTGGGAGATGCTGTCGAAATTTTTCCAAGATTATTAGCATGTTTAGGAGCCTTGACGGTAAATTCTAACTTTTAGTTGGAATTTATTGTTGGCGCACGTCACTCTTCTAGTAAGTTAGATGAACTAGGGGTGGGGCGTGTCATTTTAACCTTCAAGCTATGAGCAATTCGAACCCGAAAGTCAGAGATGAATGAGAACTCAAGCAAAAGAGGGCGCGGTCAAATTTGAAGAAAAGCTAGACAAATGTGACTTCAATAATGACCATAGCAAATATTTTATGAAAAGTCATAGCGACACGTTTTAGTTAATAAAAAAAATTATTTGAGAATTTCCAGATCGCTATAGGCATATAGTGATGATGATTTTAATTTTTCCTTACATAGGGGCTTTTTCTTTTTAAAATATTATCATTATTATTATTATTGGCTTCTATGGTGTTGTCTTGTTAAAAAGGTGTAGCGGAGCAAATAGAGATGTGAGACGATTCTCTAAGAGCATCTCTAATGCTCAAGTCCATAGTGAAGGTCAAAAAAGGAAAGAGAAAGACACAAATAACTAGTCTACCCCACATTTTCTATTTTCTTTTAATTTTCTTTTTCTTTTAATTACTTGTTACTTATTTACACAAATTTTTCCTCACTTTTTCTTTCTCGTATCACATGTAAGATCTACTAACAAACATTCATCTCCACATTCTCCACTATTATTTTATCATTATTTTTGAATTTCTATTTATCTTTTTTTTTTCATTTTTCCCTCTATTTTTTCCCTACACCTCCTTTCATCCACATTCAATTAGAATAATCACCTTCTCTATCTCTCTCATCCTTACAACTCTATGACCTTACTTGAGTATTGCAGATGCTTTAAGATATTTGAATTAAATTACTTGACATCCGCTTTTATATAGACAAGAGAAAAAGAAATATTTAAACGTTGACGTTGAGTATTTGACTAATCTACTTTACACTATTAACAAGATACAAAAATGTTCAAAAACTTTTCAAAAGTTTTGTAACAAAACCTCTCATCTGATGTGGTGTGCATTCATATAGCCACATGCTGGAGGTTTTGTGACAAAACTTTCGAAAAGCTTTTGAACATTACTCTAACAAGACAATATGACCTTGAGTGAATTGAGGCAAAGAACTAAGCAATTACTATAAAAAATATTTGCTACTCAAATGTCAGATATATTTTTTTAGTACTGGCCAATATTTATGTTGTCCATAGCGGACAACATATCGCTGCCAGTACTATTCTATTTACAAATTATTTTTGTTTAAAAATAGAAATAGGTTCTTTGTTGTTCGAATTGTGCTCTAATAGTTAGGATGTTTGCATTTCAAGTTAGAGGTCCTGAATTTGAATCATACTTGCTTGCAATGGCAATGGTGCAGGTATGGGTCGGAGACTCCAATCCCCATCCCACCCCGTTTAGAAATCTCATTTCCCATCCCCGCCCCCGCCCCATTTAATTATGGTTGGGGACGGGGACGGGGACGGGGACGATAGGGTCTGAGATGTCATTCATCTCTATTTAATCTTCATTTTGTCTGGAACATTTCAACTAATTTAAATTTAAATTTAAATGATAAATAAACCATATCTTATTAAGAAGACAATCAAAGGTAATTAAACGGAAAAAACCAGTTCACACTTCAAATAACTCTTATGGTGCGTTTGATTGGATGGAAAATGAATCGGAATTCATTTTCCATGGAAAATATTTTCTCACCTCGCCATGGGAATTCATATTCCTTGATTTTAAGGAAAGTCTTTACTTTCTGGCCTATGGAAATTTTTTTTAGTTGAATATGGAATCAATGCGAGGAAAAAAGTCACAGTACTAAGACCTGGTGTGCACTACTTACAAAAACTAAACCCACAAGAGTCATGGCAGAGAGCAACCAGTTTGGATATGGTTCTAATTTCTCACCTCCAAATGCTCATCCTCAATTTTGAACCAGTCTTCTTCAACCCTAATCCATTTGTCTTCTTCCCCAATTTTTTTCTTCTTATCAAGATACTTGTTTTTTCCTAATTTTTCTTGTCATTCTTTTTTAATGGGTCCATTTTCTTTCAAGTTTATCTACTAGCCACTCAACTGGTTTTTCCTCTGCATGTACTCTTCTCTTCTTTGGGGGCTTGAATCTTAAGGTCTGCTTCCGCTTCCCTCTCTCTCTCTCTTCACTTTTTAAAATCATAATTGGGTTTCAGCTTTGTTATCTAATGTGGGTTCTTAGCTCATATAATGACTTATGTAGTTGTTGCCCAGGATTTGGTAGTCTGTCTTTTGCTGGCAATTAAACATGTGCTCAAGTCTACAGAGTATTATTCATCACCAACTTTATTCCAGAATTTTGCTAACAAAAGTTTACTGCCATTACATAGTAACAATTAAGGCTTTTGATTATTCTAGAATCACCAAAGAGCAAATCAGCCGAGAAGGATCAAGAATGTCTATAAAATAAATGCCCAAGGCCACCGACATGCATGGAAAAATCTGGAGACAAATTCCACCGACTTTGCTTGTTTATAAATACCCCCACAACCTTTGCATTTGTGTGAATGAGAATGGGATCAAATTTGAGTGCTTAGAGGTGTGAATTGAGGTGAAAGAGTTTGTGGAGTGTAAATTTTGTATCCAAAATTTGATAATAATAAAATAAAGTATTGCTTGCTCAAATTCTACTGCTAGTGAGGTTTTGCTGATCAGAAGAGAAGAATGAACAAAATGGGCATTGATGGTGAACTGATATTGCTGGATTTCTGGGCAAGCATCTTCGGAGCCCGGATCAGGATAGCACTGGAAGAGAAAGGAATCGATTACTAGTACAGAGAAGAAGATCTTCCCAACAACAAATCGCCATTGCTGCTGGAGATGAACCCGGTTTACAAGAAGATCCCGGTTTTGATTCACAACGGAAAACCTGTCTATGAGTCGAATATCATAGTTGAGTACATTGATGAGGTTTGGAATGACAAAGCTTCATTGCTTCCCTCTCATCCTTATGAGAAATCTCGAGCTAGGTTTTGGGCCGATTACATCGACAAAAAGGTCAATAACCCCATATTATACTTGTCTTTCTTTCTTTCTCTCTCTTATTATTATTATTTAATTATGAGTAATGTTAAGGAACTTTCAGGAAGTTTTGCAAATACACGATGCACGCCACATAGTATAGGAAGTTTTGTAACAAAACTTCTCGGAAGTTCCTTAACATTTTCAATTTAATTTAATCTTTCTCTTCACTTAAAATTATCTTCTACCCACCTTCGTATATAGGCGAAGTGTTGGGAAATGAGATCTTTGACTTCTCATTTATTATGGTGTCTAGTATGATACTCCGTCATACCAATTATATAGACTTACATTCTTTTTCTGAATATATAGACTTGTTTTTATTTGAAAAGCTATATCATGTGTCGTTTTATGAAAATATTTTTATTTAATATGTTTAAAAATAACTATTATTTCCACTAAATAAGGGTAGGCTAGAAAAATCATTTGAAAATTTTACTTTTTCTAATAAATTTTGTTAGTTTTTATGAGAAAGTAAACAAGTCTATATATATAATAATATGGGATAGGGAATATTGATTAACATTAATCAAGGTTTTGAGTAAACTCATTACTAGAATAGATTAGGAGCCCATAATAATAAAAATTAAAAAAGAGGTGGAATCTAATTGATGTTAGAGAGGATAAAAGAAACACAATATTTTCTAATTTTTTTTTTTGAATATTACAAGGGGATAATAGGGGTGGAGATTTGAACCCTTGATTAAAGGTGTGCGAAACTAACTAAGATACGACTAGACTACGCAAGTCTTGGCAATATTTTCTAATTTTTAATCAGATGTCTTTTTATATAATTATATTATGAATGATGGTTCTATTTTTGTACTGTCTAATGTACTATTTCTTTGTCTAGTCCGGTGCCATGAGCAACATACGGTCCTTCTCGTCTATTGTGCAAACGGCTCATCGTAGGACGTTCTTCTTCGTAGGGCGTTCTTATCGAGATATATGAAGTGTTTGGTTAGAATTTGAATTATTTATTGGATTATAATTTACTATGTGGTATCATTTTATTGGTTGTTTTTTTTATAAAAAGGTAAACAATTGTAGCTTCACTTTTACTTTTTGACTTTTTAAAAAAAGTGAAACTAATGATATAATACAATGTGATAGATTATAATCTGCATGAGTCGCCCAGAGTTCCAAACACTTTGATAATAATTTTTCATACAGGTGGGGAGTGTTTTTTTAATTAAATTAATTTTTTGTATGTCTAAAACTTTTGGTAAAATGCAGCCTCGTAAGCCTTCTTTATCCATTCATTGTGTTCATTTTTAAGTCTTATCAATTGCTAGTTGGAGCAAATTTTTTATTGACAAGAGAGGATGACTTGCTGGGCACAGTAAGTGTTTTTTTTTTAAATAAATATATATATTTTTTAATGGGAAATTAGTCTAATGTACAATTGTACTGCATTTTTCCTTTCAAAATTTTTTTGAGATAATTTGGACATTTTACATTCTTTGGTCATCTATTCTGTTTATCTGATTTTTTTTTTTAAATCCAATAAGACTTTTTAAGATTTATTTTCTCTTCTTTCTTTATCCAATTGTTTTTCCTATTTACCATATTTTATCTCTTTTCTTTATGCAGTGGGTTCTTGCTTTAGGAATTATAGTTTTGTTCTCTTTAGTAGACAAAGATTGAAGACTTTTAATGCAATAAAAAAGCCGTGCAATAGAAGAAAATTTTTGGCGCAAAAAAAAATCAAGATAAAATTTTTATGATATGTTTGTTTTACCATATTTAGTTTTCATTTTTTGGTTAGTGACTTTAGTATTAAATTACAAAATAAAAAAATCGAACTGAAAATTGAAATATGAAGAGAATATTCTCTAAGTAAACCTATTCATGAATGAGACTTTAAAATGAACTATTTTGTAGAATAGGTTACTCATGTATATCTATATATATATCTAAATTAAAAGAAGTCTAACCTGATCTTCCCGCCTAAACTGCTGATATCACTAATGACGTCATTTTCCTTTTTTTTCAATCTTTTTCCTTTGCCAACGCTTTTTTAACTCTCTCTCTTCATTTATTCTCTTTCTCAATTATATCTCCAATCTTCATCTTAATGTTTATTCAATTTATCTTTATACGAAACTCTCTCAATTTAACAAAATGCTTTTTCTTTCGTCTCCAACATCAAGTTGTCTAAGTATAAATCTGAGCAAATAACATCTCGAAGGTTTCATGTTCCTTGACTGTCATGTAGTTAATTACGGTCTTCCCTTCTCTTCATCCTTTGAATCATTGATTTACATATCCTCTATTGATTTTTTTAAATCACTTTTTGAGTTTGGTAAATCAAAAAAATGTTTAAAAGTTACAGATATGTGACATTAAATAGTGAAATTTCATCGGCCTCTTTTTTATTTATTTGGGGCATATTTTTCCTGAATTAATAGTGATAATTAAAGTATTAAATATTGTTAGATTTGTAAAGTAATGCAAATTAAGCATTTTAACATAGAAATGGACCCTATATTTGGTACATCTCGAAAAGAAAAATGGGACCAAATAATTGGGATGGAAAGAGCAATTAATTGAAATTTCTTGAGTACATCTGGAAAAGAAAAATGAGACCAAATAATTGGGATAGAAGGAGCATTTAATTGAACTTTCTTGCTTTTTCAAGTATATTTAGTTTACTTTAATAATACTAGTATAACACCCATGCGATGCATGAGTAGAATAAAATTGTGAAATTTAACTATATGAAAGTCTTGTAATGAATTTAATAATAGTTGAATATATTCTAAAAGTGTAAAACATAAAGTGTGTACCAATGGAGGAAATAGCATCAATGGCAGTACCAATCTAATATACTTACATTGAAAAGATAATCTATATTCATTCTACAATTCAGATGATAATCAAAGTTCCATATGCAATATTCTTTCTCCTTATACATATGTCTCAGTGGAAGAAATTTATCATTAATATTCAATATATTCGCAGTCACAAGTTCAACTAAGAATCTATAAAAGAAATAATGGACATTAAGACACCAAAGTATAGTCACATGGGAGTAAAATTTGATTCTATGAATAATAAATTTATACTTTCTCATGACAGAATGATCTTGTGTCAAAACAGAATTCGTTTAGATAATACATAAAAAATTCACAGCATGATATAAGTAGGATTATATCATTTAATAAAGTAAATTAAATACTTAAAAAAACAAGAAAGTCCAATTAATTACTCCTTCCGTTCCAATTATTTAGTCCTATTTTTCTTTTCGGGGTGTACCAAATATATAGTCACTATCTATATTAAAACGTCTAATTTACATTACTTTGAAAATCTAACCATATTTAATATTTTAACTATCAATATTAATTTTGAATTTGACTTATTAAATAGGAATAAATTAGGAATACGAATCACAAAATATGTCTTTCTAGCACACATTTCTTAATCCTTGTGAAAACTAAATGAGATCAAATATTCGAGATGGAAGGAGCGCATATAAATCTATTGATGGTCATTAACATGTACACTTTGGGTGCCATTAGTGATAAAATGTTGATGTAATTAATATTCAATATTGTTAATTAATTAATAATTATTAATATTAATTTTGACGTAATAATATTATTAGTAAAATATTTCATTCATGGAAGAAGATCAGCTTGTGAACAAATAGTCTTTGAATTTCCGTAGATGTATAGAATTCAGTATAAATATGCCCCAAACAAAAAAAAAAAGACAAATGAAATTTCACCATTTAATGACACATATCCGTAACTTTTAAACATTTTTTGATTTACAAAACTCAAAAAGAGATTAAAAAATCAACAAAAGAGATGTAAATCAACGATTCAAAAGAGGAAGGGAATTGAATACAGTAATTAACTTCATAACAGTAAAGGAAAATGAGACCTTTAAAATGTTATTTGCTCGGATTTGTTCCTGGACGACTTGATATTGAAGACGAAGGAAAACTCAATTTATTAAATTTGGAGAGTTTAGTATAAAGATAAATTAAAAAAACGCTAAGATGGAGATTGAGAAAAAAATTTAAAAAAAAAAACAAAAAAAGGAAAATGACGTCATTAGTGACATCAACAGTTTAGGCGGGAAAGCCACGATAGACTACTCTTGATTTAGGAATATATAGATTCCTCTATTAAATGACATAATTCTACTCATATTGTGCTGTGAATTTTTTACATATTATCTAAACAAATTCTATTTGGACACAAGATCATTCTATCATGAGAAATTATGAATTTATTGTTTGAGCAACCAAATTTTACTCCTACATGACTATGCTTTGATTTCTTAATATCTATTATTTCTTTTATAAATTCTTAGCTGAATTTGCGGCTACGAATATATATATATTGAATATTGAGGTTAGACTTCTTCCATTGAGGCATATGTACAAAGAGAAAGAATATTGCATATCAAACGTTGATTATCATGTAAATTGTTGAATGAATATGGTATGAATTGTCTTTTCAATGTAAACATATTAGATTGGTACTACCATTGATATTATTTCCTCTATTGGCACAGACTTTGTGTTTTTACACTTTTAGAATATCTTCAACTATTATAAATTCATTAAAAACTTTCACATAGTTAAATTGCAAACTTTTTTTCTACTCGTGCATCGCACGGGTGTTATGTTAGTATTATCTTATGATTATGTCTTCTTAGGTATTTTGGTGGATTTATCTATGTTTAAAGTTTTTTGACTTTTTAATTTATATGCGTATATATCTTATCTAGGAAGTATTTTCTAATTTGGATTAGAATATTTTTTTTAACTGTTATGTTAATTTTTAATATTTTTATATGCTTTTAAATCGAGTCGTTATTAGATTACTTCTTTTGTGTATAATAAATGTGGTTTAACTAACGTTTCATGGTTTACAAAATTCTCATTGCAGTATAATTACAGAGAAAAATAAAATGTTTGGTTTCATCTCCGAATGACAATTGGTCGAGTCGGGGTCGGCTATACTATACCCCTTACCCTATTCATCAAAATTGTTTTTGTCCTTTCCCATGCCCATCCCCACTTAAATGGAGCACGGGCTGGGGACGGTTCGATACTTGTCATTACTAATTTATTGGTCTATTTATATTTATTATATATTTTTATTTTTATTTTTTTACTAAACGAATAGTATTATAAACACGGGGCTATCCCAAGATGGAATTACAAATTGAAATTACTAAACTTTCTTAATAAGTTTCATTACCTATTTACTTTTCAAACCATTAGAATTTTGGTTAAATATTTTTATTTTTGACAAGATATTGTTAAACGAGTTGGGTACGGGTAAAAAGTGTGATAACCTTTCCCAACCAATTCTCAAGTTGGGTTAATTTTCTTTATTCCATCACCGACCTAATTACCCATTTATTCAAGTATTCTCCGTCTTAATAGAGTCAGGTACTTGTGGGTATCAGGTTTGAAGGATTTTTTTTCCATTAGTACTGAATTCGCTTAATAGCATTTCATATCGAGTAAAATATAATAACTATAAATTAATAATAAGATAATTGAAATATTACACTTCAATGTGGTTAAACAACATTATAAGTAGACGTCTTCTCCATGGAATATAGTGATTAATAATGCTTCGTAATATTATAAGTAGACGTCTTCTCCATGGAATATAGTGATTCATTTTCCATCCACTTAATGTGATCTTTTATGGTATCAAAGCATTAGAATTCTTAATCTTCGATCTAATGGCCTCTGACTCGACAGCCTCCCAAACAAACTCCATGGCCTCTACTCCCTCCATCCCCCTACACCACCAGCCATTCCATCTCCCCCGATAGTCATCAACTCGCAAACCCAAACAACAATCAAGCTCACTCCTACAAATTATCCAGCGTGGTATGTGCAATTCCACAGCTTGCTCGTGGGCTATAGCAAACAACACTTCTACTATCTCTCCAACTACTTCGGATTGGCTTCTTGACTCTGGGGCTTCACATCACATTACCTCTGATCTCCAGAACCTCTCACTCCACTCCGACTACATTGGCCCTGACGATGTTCAAATAGGTGATGGGCTAACCTTGGGTATTACCCACAGAGGTCAAACAACTCTTTCTAGCAAAAATGCATCTTTTAAATTAAATAATGTTTTATGTGTTCCACACATGAAACGGAATTTAATTTCAGTCAACAAGTTTCGTAATACCAATGAACCATTATTTGCTTTTTCCAGAGTCATAACTTCTATTCCAATCTGGCACCAGACATTAGGTTACCCTTCTTTAAAAATTCTATCTCATTTAGTTAAGAGTCAGCGTTTGTCTATGTTGTCTGATCGAATTTCCAATTTCTCTTGTAACGCTTGTCAATGCAATAAGAGTACTAAATTACCATTTTATGGTTCGAGCCTCACAGGTTCTGCTCCACTTCAGTTAATCTATTCTGACGTTTGGATGTCCCCAATTCAATCCCTTGATGGCCACAAATACTATGTAATATTAATTGATCATTTTACAAAGTATGTTTGGCTATATCCCATGCAAAAAAAATCAGATGTGTTTTCAATCTTTACAAAATTCAAAACCCTTGTGGAAAACTACTTTCACACCAAAATTACAAGTCTATACACTGACAATGGTGGTGAATAAATGGCCCTAACGTCATTCCTGTCTGAACATGGAATTTCCCATTTAACAACCCCACCGTACACTCGGAACATAATGAATATTCCAAAAAACGACATAGACACATCGTTGAAACCGGGTTCAGCCTGCTACATCATGCATCAGTCCCACAAAAATTTTGACCTTATGCCTTTGCCACCGCGGTCTATCTTATCAATAGAATGCCCAAAGTCAATCTTTCTTATCTCTCGTCATTCAAAAAATTATTTAAAAAAGGGCCAAACTACGATAAATTAAAAGTGTTTGGATGTTTATGCTATCCTTGGCTTAAACCATATTCCCATAACAAACTAGAAGCAAAATCCAAGCCATGCATTTTCTTTAGGTACTCCACATCCCAAAGTGCCTACCTATGTTACGATAATTCCGTTGGAAAATAATACGTGTCTCGTCATGTTTCAATTCGTGGAAAACATATTTCCATTTTCTCCACCAAAACCAAACCCACCGCCCTCGTGTCATCCCCCTACCACCTTTTCTAACTCCCCCACAAAATCAAATTACCCACTATCCTTATCACTTAATCCCCAAGAACCCAGTCTAACTTGACCTCTACACAAAGTGATAATGGTTCTCAACTCTCGGGTGACATCAAACACACGCCAAACTTATCCGGAACGCAGCAGCTGGGGTCTTCATTATCTTCAAGGAATTTCACACAATTATCACCTCCATCTCAACCACCACGTCCCCACTCACCTTCTTTGACTACAACACTATCATCCCCCACTCTCTCTATCCAACAACTTTCAGAACAACTACAATCCCTCACACTTTCTCATGATAACTCTCCTACTTCTAAAGACTTATCACAATCTCCACGTCCCCTTATTCCATTTGAAATTCAACCTTAACCAATCTCCTCACTCACTACTAATATTCCTGCCAACACTTCATCCCAGCCCGAGACGTCTAATAACACACCATCACCCCCTCAAATACCCACCCTATGATAACTCGAGGTAAAAATAACATCCGAGTTCCTTCCAAAAAATTTTCCCTCATGGCAATCTCTTCTCCTTCCATCCCTCTCGAACCAACCTTGGTTGCTAAAGCTCTTCAAGACAGACAGTGGCGTGAAGCCATGTCACATGAATTCACCGCCTTGGCTCGAAATAGGACTTGGACCTTAGTTCCTCCATTACCAACCCATAATGTTGTCGGTTGTAAGTGGGTCTTCCGTATAAAGTGAAAATCCGATGGCTCTATAGACAAATACAAAGCCCGACTCGTTGCAAAGGGTTTTCATCAACGAATGGGGCTTGACTATAATGAAACCTTTAGCCCGGTCATCAAACCCACCACTATTCGCTTGGTGTTGAGTCTAGCTGTGATGAATCACCGGCCCTTACGTCAACTTGACGTCAACAATGCATTCCTTCACGGCAGCCTCTCCAAGGATGTTTACATGCACTAACCCCCGGGCTTTGTTGATCCTGACTTCCCTAATCATAACTGTCACCTAAAAAAATCTCTCTACGGCCTCAAAGAAACTCCTCGAACTTGGTACATGACACTTAAATCCTTTCTCATAGAGTTCGGCTTCATCAATTCAAAATCAGACAACTCCCTGTTTATTTTTAGAACACCCACATCTCTCATGCTCTTACTAGTTTATGTTGATGATATCCTCTTAACTAGCAATCAACCTAGACTTCTCTCTGACTTCATCTCTCGGCTGTCCCAGAAGTTCTCTATCAAAGATTTGGGTGTCTTGTCTTATTTTCTAAGAGTTGAAGCTATCCCGCATTCAAATGGGTTATTCCAGTCCCAACGCAAATACACACTTGACCTACTGTCTAAAGCCGACATGTTGAACTCCAAAACTGGTAACAGTCCCATGAGCAACTCCTCATCTCTCAGTTCTGGTGTCCCTCTTTGCCACCCTGCTGAATACCGGTCTATTCTTGGCGGACTTCAATATCTTAGCTTTACCCGACCAGACATTTCATACTCAGTTAATAAACTGTCACAATACATGCACTCACCAACCTCTATACACTGAACTGCCATAAAACGTATCCTCCGGTACCTTCTCGGCACAATTGATCATGGTCTCCTCCTTCGAAACAATACACCACCTTGTCTACATGCCTTCTCTGATGCTGATTGGGGTGGAAATCCAGTGGATCGTACTTCGACTAGTGCATATCTTGTGTTTCTTGGCTCCAATCCCATTTCTTGGAGCTTCAAGAAACAACATACAGTAGCACGCTCTTCTACCGAGGTAGAGTATCGAGCTGTGGCATCGACTACTGCTGAACTCTCATGGGTTCAAAATCTTCTCACTGAGATAGGTGTCAGTATGCCTTCCACACCGGTCATTTACGGTGACAATATTGGTGACACGTACCTATGTGCCAATCCCGTGTTCCATTCACGCATGAAGCATCTTGCAATTGATTTCCACTTTGTGCGTGAAAAAGTTCAAGCAGAAGAGTTACGTGTCTCACATGTATCATCGTCTGATCAGTTAGCCGACGCGCTAGCTAAGCCCATATCTGGCACCTGTCTCTCTAGCTTGTGTTCCAAGATTGGAGTCCTTCCGTCCTCCATCTTGAGGGGGCATATTGAGCATAAATAAAATTCAGTGACTCATGTTGTACGTACTTGTAATATTGTGTATTAGCATATGTAATTATTTGTTGCAGATTTCTATTTGTACCAGATTAGTTTATCTTAGTTTAGAGTCCTAGTTGACTATAGAGATTATCAATAATGCTTTGTAATATTATAAGTAGACTTCTTCTCCATGGAATATAGTGATTCATTTTCCATCCACTTATTGTGATCTTTTAAGGAGCAGACATTTTTATTGAAGAATAGGTATCGGTAGCTAGGCAGCATTTGTGAAAATCTCAAGAGCATTCAGTCTCATTAAGCATTGCTACTCTAATACCATACATCAAGACTTGAAAAGTGAAACTAAATTAAAATGAATAAATTGAATAGGAAATACAATTATACATAGTTGGAATTCTATTTTAAAAGATTAACCTGTTAAAAAGAGTATTTCAAGTGTTTTTATATGATAATTGTTATTTGACTTTATTTGACGTGGGATTTTATCCATATTGACACTCCCGGTCAAAAAGAAATTGGTAGGATTGGTAGAGACAACAGGATTTTATCTTAATAGTAAAAGCTCCATTTTTTTTTTTTTGGTTACTTAAATGTACATCTTTCCTATTCAAATTTGAACTTTGACGTGACACTAAAATTGATGACTCTTAAATGTAGTCCCCTATTTTATGATGTCATGTGACGCGTATCAGGGACGTTATATGAGAAATTACAACCATGTGACAAGCACCAATACACATTACACGGCCATATATATGGCACCCTATGTATAGTACTAAATCATTTTTACTCCTAAAAACATAACAGCAAGAGATGAAATTTATTAATGCCTCGTTGTGGGCTTATGCTAATTGCAGTTGTATGATTTTGGGAGGAAAATAACATGGCATAAGAGCAAAGGAGAGGCGGAGGAAGGCAAGAAGGAAATGCTACAAATTTCCAAGGTTTTGGAAGGAGAATTGGGAGAAAAGCCCTTCTTTGGAGGGGAAAACTTCGGGTTTTTGGATATTTCTCTCATTGGATTCTACATGTGGTTTCATTCCTACGAGACCTCTGCAAATTTCAGCATCAAAGCCGAGTGCGCGAAACTGATGGCATGGGTTAAGAGGTGCTTAGAGAGGAAGACTGTTGCCAAGTCTCTTCATGATCCCAAGAGGGTGCATGAAGAATTGGTGCTCATGTTGAGAAAGAAGTTAGGTTTGGATTAGTGTAGTGTGGACTTGGTGTTGTTATTTGCCAAGAAATTAATTAAGCCCCGGTTTACCGAGTAGCTTAACGCCGTCTATCGATGACATGAAGCTTGATTGTCGAATGAATTTATTTTGTGTTATGTTATGTTGTGTTAGGTTGGTATGTATTATGTTGTCGGTCATATACGGTGATTATCGATGTGTGTTGTAATAAAGAGGACACTCGATTGTCTTGTACTTTATTGATTTGATCACTTGTATTTTGCTTTTGTATGTTTACATAAATTCTTGTTTTTTTCCCTAAGAAAATTCCTCTATAGTATTGACAATAAATAGGCTTTCCTAAGGGAACTGTGACAGAATGCATTTGTCCTTTGAGGAATTGGGGGGAAAAAGTCTAATTTAAAATTAAGGGAATCACCTAGGTTAGAGTAAAAATGATTTGCAGATCACCTCCGACTCCTTAAGAGAGAAAACAACCTGCATGAAACAATCACATGACCACTTAGTGGTGGCCGGCTTTACAGATCGGAAGAGCACATTGGTTGATGTAGGCTATCGAACCCCGGTTGAAGATGATCTCCAGATTATTATTGTAGGTGAGAGGTTAGAACATGTATCAGTTGACATGTAGTAATTCAAAAAGGTATGTAATATAACAAGGAGGTTGCATGTTAACAAAGAAGGGGGGTAGGGAATCCCGGGGGGACCCAAATTTGGGTTCCCCACCCTACATAAGGTCTAGGGGAGCAGATAGATCTTGTTGTGAGATCATTCTCTAATATATATGAATTAAATTACTCAGACATACGCTATTATAGACAGAAGAAAAAGAAATATTTAAATGTTGGCGATGAGTATTTGACAAATCTCCTTTACACTATTAGCAAGATACAGACATTTTCTAAAACTTTTCAAACATGTAACAAAACCTCCCACTTCATATGGTTTGCATCCATATAGGCCACATGAGACTAGAGGTTTTGTAACAAAACTTTAGAAAGGTTTTTAAACACTACTCTTAACAAGATGATATGATCTTGAGTGAATTGGGGCAAAGATCTAAGCAATTACTATGATTTTGATCTCCCACTAGAGTCTGGCGGGGATATGCCGTGTCACACAGAGACGCACGTCGCGTGTAGAAGGCGTACCCCCGCCAGACTGGCGGGAGAATGGGACTGACAAAAACTATCAAAAATATTTGTTGCTCAAATGTCAGATATACATATCTTAAATACTGGCTAATATTCATGCTGTCCACTATGGTCTATGGACAACATATCGATGCGAGTACCATTCTATTTACAAATTTTTTTTTTTAAAATAAAAATAGATTTTTTATTATTATTGTTGTTGTTGTTATTATTATTATTTTTTGAGAATGAGTGGTTGAAATTTGTAGAGTCTCGTCAAATATGCAGGTAAATTATGGACCGGACCTGTTTTTCATTCCATTTGTTGCCCGATTTGATTTTTTTTGCCCTCACAATCATTTTACATTTATTTCAATTTATATAATTTATTTTATTTTTACTTTTTAACTAAGCAAGGCTCAACCCTCTTAGCAAGTTTGAAGATAAGGAGAAAATTATAATAGTCAGGTAAAATGAAAGATAGAGTTTAAAGAAAAGAAAACGGGAATCAATCTAATCCGACTGGGAACCGCACCAAAAGTAGTGCTGAATACTACACACTATTTCAAAAATCTCACAGTTTCCCTGTAAGACAATGACAGAGGGACCCTTTACCACCCTTCTCTTAAGCACCCCATAATCCAATGGAAAATCACGAGATAGAGACAGATATATTAGACTATTATTACACATAGTACATCTCACTACAGACTACTATTGCATAGATAGCGTGCGTGCGCCTCTATATGTATCCAGACACGCACACATGGTATGGGAAAATTGGGTATATTGAGGGATGATAATGAAGAATGACTGAGAAACACACAAGAGTCATGTGGCAGAGAGCAACCCAGTTTGGATATGGTTTTGATTTCTCACCTCCAAATGCTCATCCTCAATTTTGAACCACTCTTCTTCAGCCCTAATCCATTTGTCTTCTTCCCCAATTTTTTTCTTTTTTTCAAAATACTTGTTTTTTCCTAATTTTTCTTGTCATTCCTTTTAATGGGTCCATTTTCTTTCAAGTTTATCTACGAGTCCCTCCACTGGTTTTTCCTCTGCATGTACTCCTCTTCTTTGAGGGCCTGAATCTTAAGGTCTGCTTCCACTTCCCTCTCTCTCTTCACTTTCTTAAATCTTAATTTGGTTTCAGCTTTGATATCTAACGTGGGTTCTTAGCTCATATAATGACTTTTCTGCTTGTTTACAAGTTCTGATAGTTGAGTTTTTATTAGTTTGAGGAGGATTTGATTGTTGACATGTGGGTATCAATTCATACTAATGCAATTAATGTTGTTAGGTCTTAGTGACTTATGTAGTTGTTGCCCAAGATTTGGTTGAGTCTATCTTTTGCTGGCAATTAAACATGTGCTCAAGTCTACAGATTATTATTCTTCGTAAGTGACATGCTAGTTATATAGTTGATTCATTGAATTCTGTTCACACAATTATAATTGATGAAAGAATACTAGCCTTTTCTGTGTATTTATTAAATTTGGAGTCATGCTAATAATTTTTCCCCCTTCTGAATTCATTGTGTAGCATGCATTAAAATTGATATGTTATGCCATAGAGGAAATTTGGTTAGACAGAAAAAATTTTGAGTTAACACAACAGTATGGATGTTCTAATTTTTGTTGCCTTATGTTTGATCAAGGTTTTCAGAGGGGGGCGTGAAAATCAGCAAGAAAGATGGAGATAACTAATGTCACGGAGTATCAGGCTATTGCCAAAGAGAAGTTGCCAAAAATGGTCTATGATTACTATGCATCAGGTGCAGAGGACGAATGGACTTTGTCTGAGAACCGACATGCTTTCTCAAGAATTCTGTAAGTTGCTTTTTATTGTAGAAAGTTGATTTTTCATGAATAATTGCTTTACGAGTTGTTTTGATTTTGCTTGTTGATTCATTTACTCATTGATAAAACTGTTTAAACCAAACGCAGGTTTAGGCCCCGAATTCTTATTGATGTAAGCAAGATTGAAATGACCACCACTGTCTTGGGCTTCAAGATTTCAATGCCTATCATGCTTGCACCCACTGCCATGCAGAAAATGGCTCATCCTGAGGGTATACAGTTATTCTACGGAGTTTAATATATCATCCTCTTTGAAGGAATAAACAACTTGCCTAGTTCCATAAACACATTTAGTAACTTTATTTTTCTTCATTCACCTCGTCCTGATTTCATATTGACTGTGTCTGATATACTTCTTCTTCCTTTTTCTTTCTTTCTTTTTTGTTTAATTAAGTTTCTTTCATTGAATTAACTGGCTATAATTAGGCAACTGGAAGAGTGAACTTATTAGCTTCTAATAGTATAAGTAATTTTAGTTTATTGCTCATAGTTGCTTGTGAGAATTTATCTAAGGTCAGGTGCCATACTTCATTTGATGTTTGAATAAGCTTGTTGCTAAAATTGAATATAAACGGACCAATTGATCTTAAATAGTATTGTCTAACGAAGAATTTGGTTGAAGAATATTACAATTTGATGAGGGCCTGATCTCATTTAGAAAATGCATTTAATTGGTAGAAATCTTGCCAGTCGATATAGCCTGGCCTAATCTTTATGAGCATTCCCTTCTTAGATGTGAAATGGTCATATGAAAGAACATTTAGCAGTCTGATTGAATGGTGCTTTCCTTGTACAGGAGAGTATGCTACAGCTAGAGCCGCATCAGCAGCTGGAACAATTATGGTTTGTTTCTCTCAATTTTGAGTTATATTTGGAAGTTCTTGACCATCTAAGCTGTTTGCCCTTTCTGGTTTGTCGGGTTAAAATGCAAACCCTTAATTGGGAGATAGAACTTTATGCTTAAAGAATCTGCCATTTTCTTAAACCTTTAATTGGGAGACGGGCTTACTCTTTTCTAGTGTGCTGCATATGAACTTTCGATTACATTATAATGTTCATCACTGCTTCTATAGTATGCATATCAAGTATGCTTATTTTTACTGATGAATTGTGAATTTACATGTCAGACATTGTCATCATGGGCCACTTCTAGTGTTGAAGAAGTAGCTTCAACAGGATCTGGCATTCGATTTTTCCAGCTTTATGTAAGATCAAAGTTACAACTTAGAGTTTATATCTGAAGTGTGATAGTTGTAACTCATTTTTGTGATCTATCTGATTTCTCTGTGAGTAATGAATCAATTTTACGTTGTATCAGGTCTACAAGGACCGAAATGTTGTTGCTCAACTGGTGAGGAGAGCCGAAAGGGCAGGCTTTAAGGCTATAGCACTTACAGTGGATACCCCACGGTTGGGACGCAGAGAGGCAGATATCAAGAACAGGTGCAAACTTCGATTCATATGTTGTTATGGGACAAAAATGGTTCTGATAGGAACCTCGAACAATTTTTGGATATATTCCAATAGAGAATAACGGGAAATGTGAATGAAAATGAAATTAAAAAATGATTAATAAGCATTCCAGAGGCTTATCTCACTCCCAAGGGTTTTTCCCCAATTCTACCAATAATGTCTGCATAATGAAAAATGAGAACCTTCTACTATTTATAGTGAGTTAGTACCCACCTATTCACAATCTACCAAAACTACCCTTAGCCTGACCAACTGTAACCTAGCAGGTTCCTAGTCACACGAGGCGGCTAATGTCTCACAACTTGGTTGATCCACTTCACCTTTGGTGAATGAGCTATTGTGACTTGGAGTTATTTGTCAAGAAAACCTCTGATTTTCTCTTGTACAGATTTGTCTTGCCTCCGCATTTGACATTGAAGAATTTTGAAGGTTTGGACCTTGGGAAGATGGACCAGGTAAGCAGCAACAAAAATGTCATTAACTTAACTTTTCTAAGATATATTTATTGATTATATCATTATTTTGATTCACATATTGGGTGCAGGCTGCAGACTCTGGATTAGCTTCATATGTAGCAGGTCAAATCGATCGCACTCTGAGTTGGAAGGTACAGTGCTCCCCTATCGTAGCTGAATTTTCTATGGTCATATTTGTGATTTTTAAATTCAATTATTACTCTTTGTTTCATTTGGGAAGTCCAGACTGTTTATTTTGCTCCTTTTTGTTCCTTGGGGTCTAGAAATCTTAGGACCTCTTTGCTATTTACAAAAGAAGAAGCTCGAGTGGGATACAAAAGGTTTTTAATCAAATTGATAAGCAAAAAGTTGCTTCTGACTTTACCCTTAAGCAAAGGCAAACATGCTGTAACTAGAAAAATGTTGGCTTAAATTTACATCCATGTGCTTGAAGCCCTAAAAGAGACTGTTAATGGTTTCTTCCTGAACCTGGACAGGATGTGAAGTGGCTCCAGACAATTACTTCATTGCCAATCCTGGTGAAGGGTGTAATCACGGCGGAGGACAGTAAGAATTAGAGATATGCAGATCTTTTTCCTCTTAACTTCTACTTCTTTCTTGCATAAATGAATACTTACGGTAAAATGACTTTTTATGTGCCCTGAATACAGCCAGGATTGCCATTCAGAATGGAGCAGCTGGTATTATTGTATCCAATCACGGTGCTCGTCAGCTTGATTATGTCCCTGCCACCATTATGGCTCTTGAAGAGGTGACATTCCTGTCCAAGAATTATAATAAGATTTAATAGAGTTACAAAAATTGAGAAAGTATCATGTCTGTAAAGCAACAGCATGGATCCTCATTCACGCCTACCAGCCGCAGGGTTCTGGGAGATGTTGAGATCTAGCATTGGTCTTTGTTGACTGAGAAATTAGGACCACGTCCACCAGAACTCATGCTGCTTTTACTTTTTCAATCGGGGGGAGAGAGAGAGTACTATTCAGAAATAGTAGTAGCTTTATGAGGATGCAAAGTAGTAGTAGCTTTATGATATTGTAGAGAAATAGTAGTAGCTTTATGATTTTGCAGAAGTGTATTGAATTCACGGTATGCAATTTTCAGGTAGTGAAAGCTGCACAAGGCCGTATTCCAGTATTCTTGGATGGAGGGGTCCGGCGTGGAACGGATGTATTCAAGGCGTTGGCATTAGGAGCCTCTGGTGTCTTTGTAAGTACAGCAACCCAAAGAAAATTACTGATATGAATCACTCCCCAGTGCACATAAAATGAAAATATTTGAAAATTTTATAAACTTTCTACTTATTCCATACAAGTGGCCAAGAAAATTCTCTCATTTCCGGCCAATCCAAGGTCTTCTTCGGGCTTAAGTCAGAACTCAAAATATTCTCTTAAGCGATGGAATAACTGAAAAGTAGTTGCCCAAAAATTCCATAGATCAGATCATTGTTCCTATTCTGTCTCCATAGATGATTTGCTCTTTAATTCACTATGTGGCCTTGGTCTCAGATCGGACGACCTGTGGTGTTCTCATTGGCGGCTGAAGGAGAAGCCGGCGTCAGAAAAGTACTCCAGATGTTGCACGACGAGTTTGAGCTGACAATGGCGTTGAGTGGTTGCACTAGTCTTAAAGAGATAACCCGTGACCACATTACCACCCCGTGGGACGCTCCTCGCGCTCTTCCCGCGGCAAGGCTATAGAAGTGTGCATCAAATGTATGATGACAGACTTTGGAATCATCAGATTTCCTGTTTCCAAGAGCTTACCTTTTCCTTTGGAAGGAACTCATTTTTATTTAAATGAGACCACATATATATATTGAAAACAAAAACATTTCCCTTTTGAATGCTGATGATGGATCTCTATAGTTTCATAATGGCTGATGTTGCCTTCGTTGTATATTCTTTCTTGTTTCGGAATATCAGTTTTTATAGTTCTGCTTTACCTGAGGATTTCTGAAGTTTGATTTCCAAATTTGGTTGGAATTATAATAATGGAGTTATATATATATATATATATATATATAAGCAGAGTTTGTCTGACTTAATTTGATTATCGGGCACAATTAAGAATATTTTTTCTACTCATTGTTTGGCTTCTTTAAAAAATTAACTTGTTGACGTCATTATTCTATTATTATATTTTTCCTTATTGTTATACTTTTCTTTTTAATTATTTAATAAACATTTTTATTTTTGGACTATATTTACATATTAATTTAATATTTTTATTTTAGAACTCTATCTACATATTACATTTCGATTAAATATATTTCATATTTGCCTAATAGATTTTAATTTTACTCTGTCTGATTGTATAATTTCATGATTTTTTTTTGAATTTGTCTGACTCAATTTGATTATTGGGCACAATTAAAAATAATTTTTCCCCTCATTGTTTGGCTTCTTTGGAAAACCAACTTACTGACGTTATTATTATATTTTTCTTTATTGTTATACTTTTCTTTTTAATTATTTAATTAATATTTTTATTTTAAGACTTTATTTACATATTAATTTAATATTTTTATTTTAAAACTTTAACTACATATTACATTTCGATTAGATATATTTCATATTTGTCTAATAAATTTCAATTTTATTCTGTCTGATTGTATAATTTCATGATTTTTTCTCCTACTATATTGTATTTTACTTTCTCCGCATAATATGTTCATGAAACGTATGGGTGTGAAGTATAGTAGTCTGTAAATGCACGGGTGTGAAATTAATAGAGATTATGCTATTAGACTTTATTGCTTTTAAAGAAAATTAAAAAAATTAATAAAAAATTATTAGTTCAATTATTATACTTTTCCTTATTGTTATATTTTTCCTTTTAATCATTTAATTTAATATTTTTATTTTAGGATTCTATATATATATATATATATATTACATTTTGCTTAGATATCTCACATTTACTTAATGGGTTTGAATTACATTAAAATAGATAATCCATCAATCTTGATTTCAATATTACTTTTCCTTATTATTATATTCTTCTTTTTAATTATTTAATTTAATATTTTTATTTTGCGACTATGTCTACATATTACATTTTAATCAGATATATCTCACATTTGTCTAATATGTTTAAATTACTTGAAAATAAATAATCTATCAATCTTGATTTCAATATTACTTTTCTTTATTATTATACTTTTCTTAATCATTTAATTTAATATTTTTATTTTGGGACTCAATCTGTATATTATATTTTGATTAGATATATCTCATATTTGCATAATGGATTTCAATTTTGCTTTGCTCGATTGTATAATTTCATCATTTTATGTTCTCATACTCTATTATATTTTATTCTAGCAGCATAATATGTCTGTAAAACACACAAGTGTGAAGCATAGCATGTCCGTGAAACGCACGAGTGTAACACTAATATAGATTATGCTATCGGGTTTTATTGTCTTTAAAGGAAATAAAAAATAAGAATTAATAAAAAAATTATTTGTTCAATTATTATACTTTTCCTTTTAATCATTTAATTTAATATTTTTATTTTGAGACTCTATTTACATATCACATTTTGGTTAGATATATCTCATATTTGCTTAGTAGATTTGAATTACATGAAAATAGATAATATATCAATCTAGATTTAAATATTATTATTATACTTTTCCTTATTATTATATTTTTCCTTTTAATTATTTAATTTAATATTTTTATTTTGAAATTCTATCTACATATTATATTTTGATTAGATATATATCATATTTTCCTAATAAATTTCAATTTTACTTTGTTCGATTGTATAATTTCATGATTTTATGTTCTCCTATTCCATTGATATACTTTGTTACTATAATATGTCCGTGAAATACACGGGTGTGAAGCATAGTATGTCTGTAAATGCGCAGGTGTGAAACTAATATAGAATTATGCTATTGGGTTTTATTGTCTTTAAAGAAAATAAAAATAAGAATTAATAAAAAAATTATTGGTTCAACGAGATGACGATGAGCTAATAACAAGAATTTAAAACTATATCTTCCGATCTAAAGAATTGATTGCATGTTACTTGTAAACGTACGATGCACATTAATTTCATGCATGTTATATTTTTTAGTTTCTTTATGACATTAAGCCTGACAAACACAATTTTGTTATATTTTATGTATGAAAATTCCTTTAAAGCTCTAGTACTGGTGGAAATCTAGTAATTACTAACGACAAAGAAGTTTTCTTCCCTATATGTAGATCATATTGCCACATAGATAAAGATCAAATTTTAGCTACAATTTCATTAAAGACGGGTCTATTTGTACATATATAGTGTACAAAATTTATTATAAAGACATGCTTGTAATTTGCCATTTCGAAGAAGATAAGTCAAGGATATTTAAGTAATTCTTAATTAAACTTAATTGCAATGGATTCAAGAAGGACCACCGAATTCATGAGTTATCAGGGAGGGATTTATGTCACCATAAAACACGTGGTTCACAAAATCACGTGTTATTTCGTGAAGTGATTGTTTTTAGTCGGAGTCACCTGGAACCGGCAGGAAAACTGGTCATTTAAGAACGAGAAAAAACTCGGAAAAATGGAAAAAAGTAATATTTTTATGAAAAATGTCTAAAATTTATTTATCCGATCTATTTAATTAAAGCCAGTTCCATCTCACTGCAACCCCTATTCAATCTTTTAACTTTTGAACCATTGTCTTGATTGGTCTGATTTTCTAAATATTACATGGTGAAGATTTTTTGAATATTACATAGAATTCACCTTATTGTCTATGTAAATTTAAAAAATTTTAAGGAGACATGAAAATGAGTCAGAAATAAGTGACATTATATATGTTGTACACTTGTATTAGATAATGAAAAAATAGTCATGTGATCATTACTCAATGAATCTATGCCATGTGAAAATGTCACTTATTAATGTTGTTTTTTCATGTCTTCTCAGAATTGCTCTGTAATTTTATAAACGTAGATAGTTTCTAATTTTCTTTTTCCTTCCTTTCTCTCTTTTTTATTTTTCTTTTTTTAAATAAAAGAAAAATAAAAAAGAGACCACCTTACTAGGAAAAAAAAAGGAGTAGCAATACATGAGATCGGAAGACTTTCCTTCGCTCTAGACCCACAATAGAATTCTGCCCTTTCCAACCAAGGAACGAGCAAGAACGCTTTGCTCCTAGAGCTCGTCTACACCACATCGACCTAGTAGTAATACATGTACTACAATATTTTATCTGAGAAAAAATCTAAGACGATATCTCGCTATAAATTGAGCACCCTCCCTACCTACCAAACACCCAACGCTCTCTCCAACCCAGGCCTCAAACTCTGGCAGTCTCCAACCCAGACCTCAAACCCAGACGCAGACCCAGACCCAGACCCAGACCTCAATCTATTTTTATTCTAGTCATGGTCATGGAACAACACTACATTGTTTGGATCAAAACAACCAATTTCTTCATACATTTTTCTGGGCATTGTGTGTCAAACTTTAAGAACATGATAATATAGGACCTCCGGGGACTGGGGGTAAAATAAGTTTAAATTAGGTCCGTTTGGTATCATTTATGATTAGATTGATTTATAATATATTTTGAAATTTAACTTTTTGAGACACTTGTCTTAATTTGATTGGTTAAATTTTGAGAAAAAGTGAAAAGTTGTTATTTGATGTAATGATTATGTGATGTATCAATGGGAGAATATGAAAAGTGTTCCAAAAATTTAAAATTCAAAATGTATTATAAACGAATTGATTTATAATAGATACTACCAGATTTCAATGAATGAAGAAGACAATGTGCGAAATTACCAAGCAGTACCGGAAGCGAATGCGTTTAATAATTTCTTTGAAGGCTTCGGGTGCGTACCAACATTGCGCGCCATCATGGACGAGTCAGCTGAGTCAGGCGCAGCAGCTGAGGAACCAGAGAGCTGGAGGCAAGACTGAAGGGAATTTCAAGGGGCGAGGGTACGTTGGCGTTAGCGAGTGGCCGGCGAGTTGACCCGATTGTGCTCATTGAAGAGAACGAGCCCAAAGAATGGGTGGCTGGGGTAGAGCCCGGAGTTTCATTTACCTTTGTGTCCTTGCCACGTGGCTGTTATTTTCATTTAGTTTGAGGGTATTCCAGTCATTTGGCAAATTCAGGTATTTACTCGGGCTCGAGAGATCTATATATAGGGATGCATAACAAGCAGGCTGGCTCGGGCGACCCGTGGTTGGGCCCGTAAAAAGCCCGAGCCGAGCAGAGCCCCAAATTCTGGGGCAAGCGGGGCAGGCCCGTGTGGCTCAGCAGGCCAAACGGGCCGGCTTGTAATTACAGGCCTAACGGGCCGGGCGGAGCCGAGCCGACACGTATCAAACTTAAGTAGAAAAAAAATTAAATTAAAATAGGAAAAAAATTTAAAAAAAAGCCGAGCCAGGCGGGTTGGCTTGGCTCGGCTCAGAAAAAGCCCGAGCCAAAGATCTGGTCGAGCCTAATTTTCACGGTCGAGATAAGCCGGGCTTTGGCTCTAGCTTTTTCGGCTCACGACCAAAAAAGCCCGAGCCAGCTTTTTCGACTCGACACGGCTCGGCTCGGCTCGTTGACATCCCTATTTGTACACCTATCATCTATATATTACATATAGAGGAAAAGTCTTGGAATCCGTTTTGGGCGGGAAAGTTGGATTGCTTTTTTTTTTTTTTAAATGACAAATTGGCTGCTGAATTAAAGAGTTTGTTTGGAAAATGAGATGGACTTTTAATTGATTATGCGTCTGGATTTTTATTTTCATGATTTAAATATAAATATGCATAGAAGAGTGGAAATTTCTGCATGGGAAAATGGAAATTTTAAAAAGATGGCACACGGTTTTACTTCAAATGGTGCCTCTTTGATTGCTTGATGGAAAATGGGGCTTGGGAGATCCAAAAAGCAGCATTATCTTTTGGGCTTGGAAAATGGTGAAAAGCATCCCAGGCTGCGTGAATACTCCCCTCACGCTTTGGAAATATGTAACGAAATTCTGTAATTGTAAAATTCTGTAATTGTATGTTGCAGAGATCCTGCTCGGTTGAATTCCTAGCTATGTATTTAACAATAAAATTATATACACATTTATAAATTTTCATTCTATTCATTTACAGCCAAGCGAGAGGAATGGAGATAGGGGAAATAGAGAGCTATAGCCTTCTTGAGTTTTGACATGGAAACTCTTTTGATATTAAAGATGGATCACTTTTTTGTCCGTGCTCAGTTCTCACTCGTGTTGTAGCGATACATCAAAGACACAAAGAGAGTGGGATGAGGAGGAGAAGGATTTCAAGGTAACCATTCTTTTTCAAGGATTTCTTTTGGATTTTTTTTTTTGGTTTAAATTAATATCCTTCTCTCCTTTCTTTTATACTGGCAAAATGAGCAGGGAAGAGACCGGCAATCGACAGAGGAATGTGTGAATCGTTCCAAGTCTAGAAGCATTTGGGTGGAATTTGTTGGCATAATAACTCTGTTTTTCTTATGCCTCGAGTATGATTGTTATTAGAGGAGAAAGTTGGGAGAGGAAGAATGAACGTGCGGAATTTCTACTGATGGCTTTATCGTGTGGTTTTATTTATGATTAGGATTGTACCCATGATGCAAAAAAGAAAGGGGATCGTACCATCTGTAGTGAGAGTAGTACATTCTCCTCAAGTAATTGTACCTTGAGCTCAAAGATGGAAACAAATTGAGTTTAAATGAGGATTTTCAGATTTCCCTTTGATAGTAGATAAATTAATCTAACGTAATTTCATGTCTATTGAAATTTTTTATAGCAAATTGAAGAGATTTCTGTATATAAATACGTGTGATGATATTGTTAATCATATATGGTTTCTGCATAGTCTTTTTTATAATAATAATATATATGCTTTGAAAAAAGATCTTTAAAAGAGTGTTGACTAATAACTAATGTAAATAAATTGATTTAAAAAATTAAATAAAGGAACATGTTAATAAATGAATGGAGTTGCTTGTGTCAAATAAAAATGAAAGGTGAATGAAAGAGTTGTATTAAAAAAATTTATGAATGGAGTTAACTTGACTCTTGACATCAAAATTTAGTTGACAAATGGTATAAATATAAAATTAAAAATGGTATTTGACTAAGTATTTTTTTTAAGTATTATTATTTATACAAGCCGGTATGAGGGAATCGGGGGAGAGGTGTGGTTTCATTTTCTTTTCCCAATAAATATATTAACATTACTACAATGTTGTATAGAAGTTGGTTTTAATTATGTATTAGAATAATATAGTAAATAATTCTTAATATAAAAGAAGTGTCAATTTATTTTAATAAGAAAAAGTTATTAATAAATTAATGGAGTTGACGAGAGGGTGATGGATGGAGAAAAAAGGTATGGTTAGACAAAAAAAGTATAAAACAAATATAGTTTTGTATAAAAAAACTTGAGATTACGTTTCTTTTCTTAAATAAATTGTCAAATGAAAAATTGATGAGATCGTTTTGGCATTAGAATACTATAGCTAGACATCTTAATATATATGCCAAAAGAAGTGCTAATTAATGTATCTTAACAAGTTTACCAAAAAAGAAAATGAATAGAGTTACAGTAGTATTAAAATTAGCTAAAATGCGAGAAATGTCCAATAATAATGGTATTTAAAATCAATATTCATTTTTTTTCCCAGTAAGTTGGCATTAATAATTTGTTGAATGAAAATTGGCCTTAATTATGATATATTTGATAGCATAATTAAGGCTGATAGTAAAGTTAATTAACATATATATTCGAATCTGTAAAATTTGAGTAGGAATGAGACTATGGCGGGTTCCGAGAGGGGAGTAGGAATGATAGTATGGCGGGTTTTGAGAGGGGCCAAAAGACCCATTCATTTTTTTATTTTTGTTTTTTTAAACCAAAAATTTGATTCATGTAATTAATATTAGCTAAGAGATTTCTGTTTAAAAAAAAAAAATTAGCTAAGAGATACTACCTTCGTCCCGCAAAGATAGTCTAGTATTCATTTTTTGCCTGTCCTAAAAAGATATTCCAGTTACCATATTGAACATGTATTTAATGTTTCATTTCTATATGTGTCATTAATTAATTATTGTTATTCAACTACCTATACCTTGAAAGTCTTATAAATAATTACTGAGACATAAGGGTATATGCGGAAAACTAAAATAAAATTTAATGTTTTAACTATATTAACTATTGTTTCTTAATCCACGTAAAATTACCTATCGGACTATCTTTATGGGACGGAGGTAGTAATATATATATATGATATTGTGGCGTAGTGATATAAGTTCACAATTTTATTATTATGAATACTAGAGTTTAAATTTAATTTTGAAATTTTACTTTCTTAGAACTCATCTATGGTCCGACGGGTCATCTTTGCCCCAAAACCATCACGGGGCGGATACACCCCACGTGAACCCAATTACTCAAGGCAAGATAGAAGTATTAGTGGTGGGCTCACAAGTACGTTAGTTAACGGGTCAAATTGCCATCCCTGATTTAGGGTGACTAGTATACATCTGAACAAAAGTAATCCGTTGTTCAAGTTAAATATTTAAACTACTATGTGTTTTACTTCCACTATTGGTAATGTGTTCATTACTTGTGAGGATAATATTTGTTATATTATTATTAGTGGTGTAGAGTTTTGCTAGATTATCAACCGCTCATAAGTGTAAAAATTTATTCCACATACTTTGCTACAAAAATTGTAATTGGTCAAATTCGTTCAACACAATCAAATTTGCATATGATAAATAAGGTTTGATAATTTTTTATTATGTATACTAATGATGATTTATTAGATTAATTTGCCAATACTAAATAGGTGTGGATCAACAGTTATAAGGAATTGATAAATAAATTATTTTAAAAAATAATTTCTTTTTTAAGTCCGTGCAACGGACCGGTAATATACTAGTTTTTCAAAAGGGCAAAAAAAAACCAGCACCGCAAAGAGCCGAAGAACAAATTCGGCGAAAAGACAGAAAGAGCCCTTCGGCGTAAGTAAAACCCTAATTGGTGAGACATTCCGGCAACCCGCTCCCAGAAGTCCTCTGACTAGGGTTTTATCTCACGCGCCGCCACTACCTCCAGCTATGGCGAAGAAGCGCCAGAGAATGACGAATCCGGAGCCGTTCTTGACGGATGATTCCAAGTCGCTCTCTGCCGCCTCGTCCAAGAAACGCTCCAAACCGCCCAAGTCACATCAGAATGAGCACAAGCTAGTGCCCTCGGGCATGAGCTCCAAAATTCTCAAGGAGGCCTTGATTCAGCAGAAGGAAATTCAAGATGAAGAGCAAAAGCAAAACCCGAGTGCTTTGGCGTTTTCTGAAGAGCATGGGATTAAAGACAATGAGTATGAGGAAGAAGATATTGACGATTTTGGAGGGTTTTCTGAGACGCAGAGTCAGTTTGGACAATGGGATTTTGAGGTCTGCTCTTGACCCTTCTGTCAAATTTAATCTGTGTTTTCTTTTAGGAGGCTTGCTCGTGTGCTGCTTGAGCTATGCCACAAAATGTTGAATTTATGCTTTCTACTGGGGATTATTACTTTAAAACAAACAATTTGGTAAGTAGAGTTGTATTATCCTCTTTCGATTTGAGTTTGTTGTTTAAATATGTTTTCTGTTGACTAAGGTAAAAATACTCCTCAACGTGTGGAGAAGGTGTTATGCAATTGTTCTTGATTGTCTTCTAAGCTTTTTTGTGGTCATATTTGTGTTAATATCAATGGGTCATTCTCGTTTGCCAATAGCCTCTTTACGTCTATACCGAATTCCTTACCGAGGTAGTAGCTCTTTTTCCTCAACTATTGAGTCGTCTTTGTTTGGTTCGCTCTTCTAATATTCGATATATTCATAATGGCAAAACCTTGATATTTTCTTGATGTCTTCTATGGATATTGTGAAAATATTTTGTAATGCGAGAAAATATGCAAAGAGTAGCTGTCTTTAAAATGACAACACCTCTGTCTTGTCAAATTGGATGTTGGAGCTAAATGCCATGCTCAATCTATTATTCTACTAATTTTCTTATTCTGTCGGATTGCGAGTATTGTTGACGGACTAGTTAAATTTTGCCTTTTCATTTGCTGCTAAGTGTTATGATTTTCAAAAGCCTTTTCTTTTTCCTGCTAATATAGTGACTGATTTACATGTCCAATTCAGGGTCATTTTCTTTTAGATGTACATTTTAGGTTCTCTCTCTCTCTCTCTCTGCCGGCCTTGTTCTCCTGGGGGTTTTTGGAAGGATGAAGGAAACCTCCCCACGCCCCCGGGGGGGGGGGGGGGGG
>CAVNYN010251134.1:7138-54996 GCA_963692815.1 Nyctanthes arbor-tristis
GGAACGGTTGGTCTTCCTGCCCATATTTAATCCCATATTTAATTATTAATGTTGTATGGCCATTAGCCATATTATTGCAAAAGAAAAAAAAAAAAAAAACCGCTACTTCTTTGCATTATTGGGACCAATTTGTTCAAGAATCTTACTAGTCCATGGTATTGTGTTCAGAACCGTGTGCGGTTACGCGAAGTCTGCACTGCAGTTTTTTTTTTTTAACTAATATTATTCTGCTGCATGAGTTCGCTCAAACTCATCAAGGAGTGTCTGTTTTCCATAGGGGGAATTTCGGGGGCCTCCAATGTTTATTGATGACTAGGAATTCTGTTTGTTTAAAATATCTTTTATCATAGCTTGGAGGGAGGTCACATGTTGTTTAGGAATAATATACAAGTTGAATTATTTTTTATTATCATATATATCAGTTTCCAATAAAAGAGAGTACTAGTGTGCTTCTCTTGGTGATAAAATTTTATCGGGAATATGTATTTCTCGTGCGTGAAGCTATCAGTTTTAGTTATCATTAATGTAAGTTAATAACCTTATTTATTTTAAACTCCACTAATTAAAAATGTCAATTTCCCATCCAAATTCCAACTTTCATGCATTTGATTGTGGAAATGAAATTTAAATTTCATACTAAGTATAGTTTTTTCTATTTTCCCTAGAAAACAATTTCCACCTCCCCTAGGTAAAATGTTTTCCATGAAAGTTGAAAAATATTTTCTTTTCCATCCTTTCTTATCAAACGCACTCTAAGTCTACTTCTAGATTCGTGTCTTTGATAGTTCGCTCTTTTGACTTAGCACTTGCACAATCTTATAGGGTGACTGTAACGTGTTCTTCTGTTGCTTTGATTTTGGTTTCCAAGCTTTAATAACATATAGTAACATGAACCGTGCTGGTGATTTTACATTCTAGCAAGAATTAAGAAAAGATAACAAAAAAGCAGAATTGAAAAGCTTCTGATACCAAGTATTACTTCAATTTTATATATCTTCTGTTGATTTTATTACTTCACTTTTAAAAGCCTGACATCAATGCACTTGCAGGAAGTATAATATATTCATTCAGATCAGTGAATGAAAAAGTTTGCAGGCTGTCTGAAATATTACAAAATTGAGGGATGAGGAACTATATATTCTGGCGTTCCAGAGTTGTATAATGTGGGAGCGTATCTATCACAACATGTGTTATGTTTTCTCTGTATGAATATGATACAGAAGAAATGAATCCAAATATATAAAAATAGAAGCTTAAAATGGTAATTGTAATTGCTCAAATTATGATACTTTACAAGACTCTACAACACAAATTGTAGGTGGATGGATGCCACTAATTACAATCAAGAACCATGTTTCTATTTCTTAATCCTAGGATGCAAAACATATAACTAGCTAACAATGTACCCTTTGTACAAGGTTTCCCATCGGTTTAGAAATCCTTCATTCGACTAGTAACATCCAGAAATGCATTTTCACTGCATGGGATGGAAAGACAACTCGCCGGATGATCAAACCCATACTCTTCCTCTGAACGCCTCATCAAGTCTTGGAACAGAGGATGCTTCAAGAAGGAAATAGGAACCACAAACCGGTGCTTTGTGAATTCCCCAACATAAACAGCAAAATGCCCCTTTGGGACATCTTCTATAGGTGCAGCTGCTGGAAATGATGTCCGGTTCTCCATAGACCTCAGACTCAGAACCTTCCTCGCTTGAGAAATTTTTGCCGAGAAGCGAATCCCCATTGAAGCTCTACTTAAATCAAGAAAAACTTTTGAATTTTTTGCTGGAGAGGAAGATAAGTATTGGTATATGAGAGAGTTGTTGCTGCATATATTCCCAGTGTTAATTCAAGTTATTTATAGGGAACGGTTTCCTGGTGCTTCCGATATTCAATGTTGTAGGGCCATATGCTATACATTTTCTATTAAGTTGTGTCAGGCAAAATGCTACATTATTGAGGCCAATAGGCCATCGCCCAAGCCCAACTTGTTTGGGAATTTCGTCTAATATTTTGGTCTAACGCCCGAGGTTTTAAGTTTGGAACCGCGTGCACTTACGTGAAATCTGCTACTTTTTTAACATTTTGCTGCTGCATGAGTTTGCATACAGAGTAATCTCAGGGCCCTTTGCTAGATATTTCTTGTTACTTCAATGTATAAAGTATTTTTCTTCCTTTCCTAGAACATGTAATTATTGAGTCAAGTTGCTGGGAATTCTCAAGTGGAGTTATTTTTTACTATCCTCATTTCCCAGATTGGATGAACTGCAACATGACCAATTCCCAAGAGAGACTTCTTCTAGTAATTGATCAGCACTTTGCTTTCAGTGTTAGAAAAATTCTTTTAACTACTATCAGTGAACTCAACTCATCCATTAATTTTACAAGAGGAGAAAATTAATTGATTCTTGAAGATACTAATTCTTGATCAATACGGTATCAGAGCATGTGCACCGCTTTGAAGCCAGTCAAGTGATCTCCTTGTGTCCCATTTATAAGAAGATCTGTATACTTTTTGGCTGATAGCATTATATCACCCTTGTTTCCCTCAATGCCTTTTTGAAGACTATGACAGCACATATCACATAAATGGTAAACTAAAATACTAGTCAACTCAGTGTTTGTAAGACGGTAGATTATTTGTCAAGCTCATCCAAACGTAGCAGCCTGAAACTGTGACTTTGATCATTTGTATTATTATCATTCTACCTATACATGTCGAACCATGGCAACAATTGCAATCTACGTAGATAGCATTTTTATCATTTGAAGTGACTCTTCGTTTCGCCTTGACAATTGCTTCATCTTCCAGAGAGCACAGATTCTTGTTATACTAGAACTAGAAGTGCATTTTCCATGCACATGATGTTAGTGAAGAACATTTTGTCTAACTCGTTGAAGAACATTTGTCTAACTCGAGTTACTAAATGTAGCAAAAGAGTATGGTAAAGAAGGCAATTCGTTTCTCCAGTGGTAATATTCTATCAATTCACTGAAACAAGATCGAGATCAAATTAAAGAGCATTTTTTAGGGGAAAAAACTCAGAGAGACTTTACAGGCCGGATTTGAGTTTATTATGATTTTTCAGTACTGTACAGTGCATTTTCACCGAAAGAGTACAGGGTTCAATTCAATTATCCAGCAGGATCAATACATTTACAGCTTCAATGAAAAAGAAAAATTCTATCAAAAAAATTTGCAGGAATCTGCATCACAAAATTGAAAGACTATTTTGCAAGTCAACTAGCAAATGATGTCACTGCGGACTTTGCAGTGTATTTTACCTAATTAAGAAGAATTTATTAAAGCAGTGAGACTAAGAAAATAATCTTCAGTGCATGGAATTGTAAGGCCTCCCATTGGATGATTATATCCAAACTCTTCTTCTGCCCAATGTAACAATTCTTGAAACAATGGGTGATTTAAGTAAGATATTGGAACAACAAAGCGCCTGTGCTCTTTGCCTACATAAACTCCAAAATGGCCTTTCGGAACATCACTGGCAGTACGGGCTATGCTTCCTTGCCTTGGAGAGATTGTTCGTCGAGGTTTTTCTTTAGCATGAGCAATTCCTATCTTTCTGATTCCCATTTCCAGAAAGGAGAGATTAATAAGATGAATTAAGATTTAAAGACTTGTATATTGATTACCTTGTGTTGATAAGAACTTACTACTTGTTGAGTATATATAGGTAGAAATACACAGTCCAAATTCTTGAATTGAAATAAGAATTAGGAAAGTTGGGAGACATATCAGGTGAAGTAATTGGCAAGGAATCACATGGTTTTGACTAATATGTTGTAAGACATAGTGCCCTACCACTTTAGGGTACCAACAAAGGGAAATGCAACTTGAAAGTATAATATATGCAATCATTTCAACGTTGCTGTTTTGCACAGTCCAAAAACTCTCAAAAAAGAACCCACAAATCCAAATGCATGCAACGGTCTGAGTTATTGATATAATCAAATCATGTCCTAATCTTGCTTGATAAAGGAATATAGAAAGATCCATATGTGCCTTATTTAGAGAAGCATTGAACTTAGACCTTTGAGTTCTTTTAGTGGTATTGGCTATACCAGTCCACCAACTAATCTTGGTAGGTCCTCGTGTTGATAAAAAAAAGAGCGAACAGCAGTATTTATCGAGTTTTTTGTTTTGCACATTCTAGTTAATTCTTATTTCTTATATTGAATCAGACTTTGTGAGTCTAATTATACTACCAGACTTGTGTCTTCTAATACACGTCAACTTGTGACCACATGCACATCACATATATTCAGAGGAAACTATCTAATCCAACAAAGAAAATGCAAATGATTTCTGATTAATTGTTACGGGAAAAAAAGTAAAGATGAAAATCAGTTATGTGGGGGGTGGTTATAGGGTATTCATCAACGGGATCAACTTTAGATATGATAACTCAATTAGACAGTTTAGGACAATTTAGATGGAAGGATAAGATATGCTGGAATTAGGATTTGGGCATGTTTACAAAATTAACAACTGAATAGCCCATGAATTAATGCGTCACAAAGGTCCCTTTTGTCTAGGTATAGTGCAGAACAATTAGGAAAATTTGGAGCATATTTTTCTCAATAATTTTAATCTTATAATATAATAAGTCAACATGAAATATTTGACCAAAACTAGGGAAATGGGTGAGAACCTAGGCATTTTTTTTTTTTTTGTTGGGGTGGGGGGGCTATTGGGCTAAGGTGGTCCAAGCTGCCCAATTAAGCCTGACCCAAATCTTGTAAGAGAGTCAAGTCGCCCTGTAAGAAGTTGGCCCAAAAAGATTTTTCCATGACGGTCTTCACGAGTTAAATACTATTTTAATCACTCAACTTACCTTTCTATTTTTAAATCATCACTGGACTTAAACTTGTTATCCACTACTCACTGAACTTATAAACTGTTACTTATTAATCACTAAACTTATACAAGCGTTTCTCATTCATCACTAAAATGGAACATGTTAGTTAAATTTAATGGAGGAGATGGTGTGGCTTAAAAGTGAAGTGGCTAAACAGTTCCGCCACATGGCAAGTGAAATACTAATATAGTCATTGAACTATTTAAGTTGTTACTGATTGATCACTAAACTTATCTTTAATGTGTAATTAGTTGGTCACTAAACTTACCATTTAAGTTGCTAAACTATCATTGAACTTTGACATGATACCCATTAATACCTAGATTTGCATAAATCAATTTATAACTTGACGTTCATTTCCCAAACTAATATTAATTTTTTTCTTTTTTTACAATATTACTGTTTTTTTACATATTAACCACGTGTCACAAAATGTCGGTACTTTTTACTCAACTATACTTTTTTTAAGGTGGAAAATTGATTTTAATTCAAAACTTTTGATTCTTAAGTCGAAAATTGATTCTAGTTTGTTTCCCACGGCATTTTGTGACCAAAATTTTGAGTGACCAAAATTAATATTAGTTTCAAAAAAAATTAAAATTAATTTTGTGAGCTAGAATCAATTTCGACCTAAGAAAAAAGTATAATTGAACAAAAATTGCTAGCATTTCGTGACATGTGGTTAATATGCAAAAAATAAAAAATAATATTGTAAAAAAGAAAACAATTAATATTAATTTTGGAAACGAACGACAATTTATAAATTGATTTTTGCAAATCTAAGTACTAACGCCTAACAAGTTAAAGTTCAATAATGGTTTAGTGACTTAAATAGTAAGTTTAGTGACCAATTAGTAACACATTAAAGTTTAATGATGAATTAATAACTTAAAGATAAGTTTAGTGATCAATCCGTAACAACTTAAATAGTTCAGTAACTATATAAGTATTTCATTTGCCACATGGCGATACTGTTAAGCCACGCCACTTCACTGTTAAGCCACGTCATCTCCTCCGTTAAATTTAACTAACGGATTTTGTCTTAGTGATAGATCAAAAACACTTTAATAAGTTCAATGATAAATGAGTAACACATTTATAAGTTTAACAAGTAATAGGTAACAATTTAAAATTCAGTGATGATTTAGAAATAAAATGATAAGTTAAGTGACTAAAATGATATTTAAGTCGTTCATTGGTGTTACTTCTCAGTTGATTGTGTATTTCAAAATTTGTTGCTGCTTAGTGCTGTAAAGCAGAGTTGTAAGTTTTAGCTGGCTAGAGTTGATAAAAGCTCGGGGAGGAAAAAAAATTCTTCCCACGAAAGACAGATTCATCTTTAATTTTTTCCCCCTCTCCATTTCCATACAGATACAGAATTGAAGTTATAGCATTTTCACATTCTCAAATAGTTGATATTCTGAATAAGAAACTTCTGTTCTACGTTGGTATTACAATCCATATGTTTTCAATTCCTTTGTTTAAATTACCATTGAAATACATCTACCTGCTACTGCACTTCCAACTGAGAATTGCCGAAGATAATTCTTGATGATTTAGGAGATTTTGTGGTGACCTGAGGTTTTAGGTTTGCCTTATTACCAGGAAAACCAAAATATATCTGATTGATAAACGGTAACAATGCTGAGAGCCTTGCAATGAATTCAACATGTACCAACGTCCCTGGATGACTGATTCTACACAACAAGTGTTCTGCTAACCTAGTTCAGCAGGCATATGTTTGAGATAGTGAGATCAACTTCTTGTTTTGATTTTAAATAAATATGGATAAGTTTTTAGTTAGAGGAGATATCCTTGACTGTCTAATTCTAGAGGGGTTTCTTGAGGCATATGGACAATATGAAACGTTATCTTGAAGCTTTTCTCTCTAACTTCATATAAACTATTAGTAAAATAATGATATTGCAAGTTCATGCCCGGCACCTGCCATTTCATGCAATGTCTTATCTAGAGACGACTGATGGAGTGTGATTATTATTTATTTTATATCCATTTTAAAGTACTTACATCACCGTCTAATTCCATTTACTTATGTTTGGTGCTAGAGACTATTGCACTGCTACTGGGTAAATAATACAGTGTCAACGGTTACATTTTCTTACTTTTAATTTCTTCATTTCATTTGGAGAATCAGGTATTCCTGTCTGTAAGTCACCTTACTTTAGAGAAACACAGTACTATCCATTGATTTAACTGGCAGTCTCAACAGTTCGTTATTTTGATCTGAATGCATTGAGTTTATTACTTGTAAGTTGGTATCAAAATTTGTGGGGACTAATGTTTCAGAATATTCGTGCAGTGAATTTATTTCTTATATACTTAAGTGCCAATTGGAAGGCAAACCCATGTGATTGCTTGTGCCCGTGTGTTTCTTTTGCCTCCATGCACAGTTGCACACTATCTGCTATTAACATTCAAATTGACATTGGTAGCGATAGGTCATATTATCTTAATTGATAAGGAAATTGACTTCCAAGATAAACAGAGTTCTGTTCTATTTTCATTTTGTTTTGATGATTGAAAGACAGATCCATGTGATTTCTCATATGCTAATGTTTCTGTCTGGTGATATGGTCCCATTCAAGTGGTTCTTCACCACAAACTTAAGAATGAAGGACTGCCACAGAGAGCCAACTATCTATATATACCGATCTCAGCATTCAACCAAAGCCAACAATCCAAGGTTTTAATTATTTCAAACATCCAAGAATCTCAATTTAGCATCTACACAAAAAAAAAAGTCCTGAAAGAACCATGGCCATCCGCATTCCTCGTATTATTCAATCGAAGAATTTTCTTCGACGGTCTTCATCAATGGGAAACCAAACAGCAATAGATATTCCAAAAGGTCATGTTGCAGTATATGTTGGAGAGGGTGAAAAGAAGAGATTCATCATTCCAATATCATACCTGAACCAGCCTTTGTTTCAAGATTTGTTAAACCAAGCTGAGGAGGAATTTGGATTTGATCATCCAATGGGTGGCCTCACAATTCCATGCAGCATGGATGTATTCATTGATATCACTTCTCAACTGAGTATAATTTGAAATCTGTTGCTGCTTAGTTTGGTAGAACCCAATTTTGTAAAGCAGAGCTGTACATTTTTGTGTAGTTAAGAGTAGATAAAAATGTCAGCAAGAAACTAATGTCTCCTAATGAGACAGTTCTATGTACACCATGGCAAATGAAATTATATCATTTTACTTTACATCCTTGTCAATTTTCTGAATCAAAAATTTGGTTCTTGGTTATTGATTTAAATTATTCTGCCAGACTGTTTTCTACTTGCTATTGCATTTCTAACTGAAAGTTCTTGGGGCTGCATCTTAAAGTGCTAATCTTATTTAGAGAAGTAGGTCAAGCCCCTCTATGTTATTGATTCCATCTTTATTCAACGTAGGATTTATCCCTTTACATGTTTGAAACGGCCAAATCAAAATGTTTGGAAGAAATGTGTTGCTGATAATTATTTATTAGCTTGGTTCTTTTAGGTTTATGTTGCCAAAAGGAATAGAATTATGCAATTTGAAAAATGGCCTGCAATTTCCTCAGTAATTTTGCAATTTTTCAAAGACGTCAAGAAAATATATTGTTTATCATTTTTGGAGAAATGTGTGAACTCGCACTATTATGCTTTTTTCATTAATTATACCAAGAACTGACCATAAGCTGCTATAAAACCTTTATTTAATAATTTAAGTTGTAACTATGGTATCACTTAGCAGAATCGTTGGTAATAATGTTTCTGAATATGTGTGCAATTAGTTCATTGCTTGTTTATTCTTATAAGTGGTGATTTAAAGGCAAAACTTTGTGATCAGTCATGCTGGAGTGATTCTTGCATCCCAGTACTCCATCACGGAAGCTGCCATCAAAGATTTAATATCTGCATTTGTTTCTTTTAGATACAACTGGTAGCATCACTAACAGGTACGAAGTCTGATTCATGTTTGGCAGAGGGCGAACAGTATATAACAAATATATATTTCTGTAAGAGACCTTATTTTCATAGGAAAGATCAGGTGTCTGAAGCAGGCTTCCAAGTGTAGGACCAGGCTTACTGACTACAATTGTAGTCCATCTTCTCTCATTCAAATTGATATCTGTAGGCCATCTTATCTTAAATCCTGAAGATCATGCTATGCAATGAATGGAAGACAGGTCCTTGTGATTTCTCATGTGCTAATGTTTCTGTCCTGGTCCCTATCCAAATGCCTCTTTGCCACAAGCTTTAGAATCAAAGCATTGCCACAGAATGTTGTTCATCTATATATAGATCTAACTTAGGAGGTAACAAACACGCTAGCAAGCATCCTTACAACAATCTCAAGCTTTTACTTGTTTCAAACCTTCAAGAATCTCCCTTTAACTTCCTCTTATCAAGACAAAATACCTTGAAGAATCATGGTCATCCGTATCCCTCGTATTATTCATTCCAAGGGTTTTCTTCGAAGGTCTACCTCAATAGGATCCCAAACAGCATTAGATATTCCAAAAGGTCATTTCACAGTGTATGTTGGTCAGAGTGAAAAGAAGAAATTTATCATTCCAATATCATACTTGAACCAGCCTCTATTTCAAGATTTGTTAAGTCAAGCTGAAGAGGAATTTGGATTTGATCATCCAATGGGTGGCCTCACAATCCCCTGCAGCATGGATGTATTCATTGATGTCACTTCCCAATTGAGTGTAATCTAAATCAGCTCCTAGGCCCTAGCTTAGTCTGGTAGAACACAATTTCGTAAAGCAGAGTTGTATATTGTAACCTGTAAACTGGTTAGAATCGAGAAAAGCTTGGAAGGAAAATAATGTTTCCCCATAACAGGATTCTGTTCTCTTTCCGTACAAAAATAAAGATATCACATTTTATCTCTCATTCCGGAAACAGTTAATTTTATGATCCATGCATTCTGATTCTCCTGTTAAAATATTCTTACGATATTTTCTACATGCTGGTGAATTTTTAACTGCAAGTTATTGGCGAGTGTCTTGAAGATTTAGGAGATTTTACGGTGATCCCAAGTTTTAGGGTTGCCTTATGTATGAAGAAAATGGACTTTCCACAAAAACAATTCAGCCAAATAAGTGCGTAAGATGCGATCCCATAGTTTCCCAAAATTTAGCAGCTATATTCATGCCCTGCATATGCCATTTCACATAACTTTTGGTCTATGCCCGTACAGCTTATTGATTCTGATTACTTGGATTTTACATATATTGGAAGCTACTGTAGTTATTCAGATGGAGTTTGGATTGATAATGGTTAAATACTTTAAAGCGTGGCCCTGCCACAGGTAAATGAATGCTTTTTACTTTAGACTAAACTGCAGATCGTTTTGTACAGAGAAACAGGTATGCATGTGTACGCCTCCTTACAGCAGATAAATGCATGAATTAGGATAATAATGCATTATCCATTGATTGATGAAGGAATAGCCATCTAAACAACTTTACCATCTTCAATTTAGAAAATGTAATTTGGTAATGGGAAGTGTGGGGTGCTTGTGTCCTCGAATATCTATGCAGTCACTCAAATAATTGAAAGGCAAAAACATATGATCCCTTGTGGTTGTTTGCTTCCATTGTCACCATCTCAATTCCTCTTCTCCACAAGATTTTTGGTTTCATATACAATTTGTAGTTCAGCTTCTTTGGCATCCCAGCAGGTACAACTTGATTTAGTTTTTATGCGGTTGTGGGTATGAAGAAAGATATGAATACTTGATTTTTTATGTGACCTTATTTTGTTGGGTAGGTTGGGTGTCACAGGCATGCTTTTGAGTATGGGGCCAGGTTTAATTCTTCCATCTGTAGTCCATATTTCTTCCATTCAAGTTTTCCTCAGTGGGCCCTTTTTTCTTAAATTCTGAGGAACTTGTCTTCAAATTAGATGGACTTGTCCTACAGTTTGAATTACTTTTGATGATTGGAAGACAGATCCATGTGAATTCTTATGTACTGACGCTTCTGTCTGGTAATCTGCCTCTTTTTTCCACAAAACTCAGAAAAAAAGAATTACCACAAAGTTCCATCAACCATATAAATTTAGACCTCAGTATCTAATCAATACAAAAGTCACTTATAACAATCTCAAGCTTTTACTTGTCCAAGACGTTCAAGAATCTACTTTAGACTTCCTCTGATCAAAAACAAAATAACATGCGAGAACCATGGCCATTCGTATGCCTCATATTATTCAATCCAAGAGCTTTTGTCGACAGTCTACATCAATTGGAAGCCAAGCAGCATTAGATATACCAAAAGGTCATTTTGCAGTATATGTAGAGGAGGGTGAAAAGAAGAGATACATTGTTCCAATATCATATTTGAACCGGCCTTTATTTCAAGATTTGTTAAGGTGGGCGGAGGAAGAATTTGGATTTGATCATCCAACGGGTGGCCTCACAATTCCCTGTAGCTTGGATTTATTCATTGATGTCACTTCTCAACTGAGTGATACTAGCTTAATTTGGTAGAAACATAAAACGTAATATTGTATACAGAGTTGTACGTTTTAACCTAGCTAGAGTCGACAAAAGTTTGAGGAAGAAAATGATGTCTCCTCACTAAAGAATGCCTGTCTCTTTACCCTGTAAATATATATTTTTATCAAAAAAATTCACAATTTTTCTCAATACTGTTTCAATTCTTTGGCTTTGCAACAGCATCTCATTCATGCAGTTAACTGGTTTTTGCATATGTAGCACTTTGGTTTGTCCTGTAACATCAATATCTCATGTCAAACATATTGGTGTAGCATGTTTTGAGAAATCACGTTGACGTAACTTGAGGGTTTCAAGAGCATTTTGGTGAATTTCTTACCCAAGTTTCTATCTGTGAATGATGCTGGATGGTGTTCGATAAAGTTCCTCTAGCAAACATTGTTATGTAAATGCATCATATTTTAACAGATCTAACATAAGAAGAATGGACTGTGTACTATGTTAATTCTATCATTTTTATTCAAGCATAAAGACAATGAAAATCCACCAAGCGTTACTAGAAAAGCGTGCTGTGATGGGGATTTACCTTGTTTGAATTTACCGAAAGAAAATTCAGGTGGGTTATTGAATCGTTGGTGAAATAATACAACTGAAAATGAATAATAAAAATGCAGAAACTTAAACCCAAGTTAAATAACCTGTCAGCCCATATATATCCATGCACTAAAAAACATTGAACAAGTATGCTGCTTTCTTGTTCTCATTAGATTTTTAAATCAAGAACTGACCACATGAACAACTCTAATATGTAACAGTAGATTTTAAGTTGTAGCATATGAGATCAGAATCTGTGGGGAATAATGTTTCTGAATATCTATGAAGTCAGTCCTTTACTTATCTTAGATTGTGATGAAAAGACAAAAACATGTGATCAGTTATGTTGTTGTTCTTTGGTGGTCCCTGTCTTAATTACTCTTCATCACACAAACTTCCTTTGTCTATTTTAGGTGCAACTAGGCGTAGAGCTACTTTTTCATCCCGACAGATACAGATTTGCTTTAGAGAGAAAACCTCAATCTGTAGTACTTATTTCATTCAAATTGTTATCCGTAGGCCATCTTATCTTAAACTCTGAGGAAACTATCAATTATGTTAACAAGTGAAGACAGTTCCATGTGATGTCTCATATGCTAATGTTTCTGTCTGCTGATATGGTGCCTATCAGATGCCTATGCACCAGTAATTTAAGTACTGCCACAAAGAGCCATTCATCTATATATACATATCTAGCATCCAACCAAACACAAGTCCCTAACAGCAATCTAGCTTTTACTTGTTATTCACAACCTCAATCTCCTCTAAACTTCTTCAACCAAGAAAGAAAAGCCCAGGAAGAACCATGGAGATCGGCATGCCTCGTATTATTCATTCCAAGAATTTTCTGAGACGGTCTTCATCAATGGGAAACCAAACAATGGTAGATGTTCCAAAAGGTCATGTTGCAGTATATGTTGGAGAGAACGAAAAGAAGAGATTTGTTGTTCCAATACCGTACTTGAACCAACCTTTATTTCAAGATTTGTTAAGTCAAGCTGAGGAGGAATTTGGATTTGATCATCCAATGGGCGGCCTCACAATCCCCTGCAGCATGGATGTATTCATTGATGTCACTTCTCAACTGAGTATAATATGAAACCACTTGCTAGAGACTTAGTTTGGTAGAACCCAATTTTGTAAAGCAGAGATGTACATTTTAAGCTTGCTACAGTTGATAAAATCTTGGGAGGAAAATATTATCTCCCGATGAATGGAAGTTACACTATTTTATTTGACATTTTAACATGGTCAGTCTTCTGAATTATAATATTTTATACTTTGCTGAGATTATGCCTCTGAAAGTGTAACAGGTGTTCACCGTGAATACATTGTTGGCAGAAAATTTTGAGGTGAACTACAGAACTAGTACTGGTTTCTAGGAAGAGCTCCACGGTGAAAACAGACAACTTAACACAAAGCTTGATAATGCATAGAATTATATTTATCTGTTGTGAATCAAATTCTGTGTCCTGGTCTTTTGCAATGTAAGGAATTCATAAAGGTCAGGAACCCCACGACTAAGTCTTCAAATTGGTTTCTACAGGTAAGCATTTGCAGAAAAAAGTTCAAATAGTCCTATAGTTTGTCTGTACATTCAACATTCAGCAAGGGTAGACCAACTTCATGAAATTTTCTGTCCATGTTTCTCATTATTTTGCACCAATTTAAGTCTGATACGATTTAACGACACAAGATAACCTTATCATTGTAATTCCAGAGAGATTCCCACACTCTTAAACTTTGGCCTTTTCAAAATTCCTGAGAAACTTAAAGATGTAGGAAACATGTTTTTGAGTTTCTAAATGGTATTAATTCACAAAAGGTTTTGAAAGTTTTGAATCACATCAAATCAAAGTCTTCAAGTTGATATCATGAGCATATGTCTATGCCACGTCAATCTTTCCATGTCTATTGGAAGTCATCACAGATTCTAAATTCAGTTATTTATTTTTTGTCCAGAAGAAGATCTCAGATTCTAAATTCATTTATTTATATTTAGTCCAGAAGAATATCTCATCTGACTAAATACTTCAGAAGGAATATTTTCTGACTTATCATGATTTAGAGTCAGTTGTGTATTTTGGAGATACACATGAACTAATGTCTCAATCACAAGTCTTACCACTATCCATATATTTTATCCAAAACTGACTCTCTTAACAATTTTAATACCTTTGATTCTATCGCAATGAGTTTATTGTATATAAGATCGGAAGAGAACAGAAAGACAAAACCATGTGATCCCTTGTGCTTCTGTGCTTCTCTGACCCGACCCATCTCCATATTTATCTTCATCACACAATCTGCGATTGATAGGTTAAAGAACAACTTGCGTATCTACTATATATTTTGCTGGGAAAAAAAGAATAAAATAAAGAAAGGTTGGCCCCTTTTTAGTCCTTTTTTTCCTAGTTCAAATTGCATTAGGTAGGTCATATTATCTTCAATGATGAGGAAACTGATTTTCAACATAGACATAACATGTTACATTTTTCATTTACTTTGATTATTGAAAAACATATCCATGTGATTTCTCATATGCTAATGCTTCTATCTGGGTGGCTTGGTCCAATTTCAAGTGCTTCTTGACCACAATACTAAGAAGGGGAGGATTCCCGCAAAGAGCCATTTACCTATATATAGATAAATTAGCATGAAATCAAAGTCAAGTCTCACAACAATTTCAGCTTTTACTTATTTCAGACATCCGAGAAATTCAATTTAACTTCCTCTTGTTCAGAAAGAAAAGCCCTGCTAGGACCATGGCCATACGCATGCCTCGTAATATTCGTTCCAAGAAATTGCTTAGATGGTCGTCAGCGAATGGAAACCAAACAACATTAGTTGTTCCAAAAGGCCATCTTGCTGTTTATGTTGGGGAGAATGAGAAGGAGAGAATTGTTGTTCCTTTATCATACTTGAACCAGCCCTTGTTTCAAGATCTGTTAAGTCAAGCTGAGAAAGAATTTGGATATGATCATCCAATGGGTGGCATCACAATCCCTTGTAGCATGGGAGTTGTACATTTTATCATAGATAGAGTTGATCTAAAGCTCGGACAGTAACAATCAAAAAGCTTTTCTTTCAACCATATAACAATGCAGATATAGCATTTTATTTCACATCAGGATAATCAAGTTTCCGAACCAAAATTTTAGAACCAGATGGTTGAGATCTAATCCTTGCATTCCAATTATTCAGCTAAACAATAATATATTACTACTTGCTACTGCACTTTTCTACTGCAAACTGAGAGAATGCTTGATGACTTAGGAGATTGTTCTTGACTATCTAGGCATTCAACATATGGCAAGGTCTCTAAAGGATCATTCCCAGAAGCCCCAAGAAACTTCTCAAAGTTCAACATTCCGTATTTTTGCTCTTTGATACAATTACGTGTCAATTTGTCAGTATGGGTTATTACTTATTCAGCTTCCCACAGCATCTCATTCTTGCAATTTAATAATGTCTCTATTGATAACTTTCTTGTCAAACTTGAAATGGTAAGTGTGGGTGTGGAGGCATCATGTTGATGTCTAGATTTCTAGCTAATGGCAGTTTGGTGGATTCTTAAACAAAGTTATGTAGAGGATTGATACATAGATGGTGCTAATGAAGCTTCTCTAAAGAATTGTTGGGTGAAAGTACTTGTATCAGGTTATGCTAAGTCTAAAATGTTCAGAATGGACAATGACCTGGTTATTTCTGTTGTAAAAACTTAAAAAAAGAAATTTACCTTACTCTGGAGAAACACGTAAATGAAGATGTCTCAACCTTGCACAGATTGAAACAAACAACTCCAGTATCTTTGCCTTAAAAATCTAAGTTGCAGCCATTTGAATAATGTTTCCGAATATCTCATTTAGTTTTTTGTATTTTAGATGGTGATTGTAAGAGAAAACCGTATGCTCCTTTGTGCTGGCTTGCTTCTATTACTCCAGTTGCATTACGTCTTCACCTCACAATCTGTTTCTGACAATTTATCTGAGGTTATTTATTTTAGGTTTAACTATGATAGAAGCTGCTTTGCCTTCCCAGCATGTACAAATTTTGATTAATGTTAATGTCTAGAAATATGCCTTCCCTTGAACAGAAATAAAATGCATATACATTTGTGACCTTATTTTTGTTAGGAAAGATTAAGTGCTCCAAACATGCTCACAAGTCACAAGTGTAGACCAGGCTTTGCTTCAATCGGAGAAGACTATCTGTAGTCCTTATTTCATTCAAATTGTCCTATGTAGGCCATCTTATCTCAACTGCTGAGGAATTTTTTTCCCCTTTTCCAGATAAGCAAACTTTTGCTACATTTTCAATTTGGTGACAAATGAGACAGATCCATGTGATCTCTCATATGCTAATGCTTCTGTCTGCTGATCTGGCATCTATCAAGTGGCTATTCACCACAAATTTATGAAGTGTACTGCCACAGAGAGCTATTCATCTGTATATATACACATCTTCTAGGATCAAACTAAACACAAGTCCCTCACAACAATCTCAGCTTTAACTTATTACTCGCAGCCTACAATATCCTTCAAACTTCCACGATCAAGATTGAAAACCCCGGCAAGAACCATGGCTATTCGTATGCCTCGTATTATTCATTCCAAGAATTTTCTAAGACGGTCTTCATCAATGGGATACCAAACAACGGTAGATGTTCCAAAAGGTCATGTTGCAGTATATGTTGGAGAGAACGAAAGGAAGAGATTTTTTGTTCCAATACCGCACTTGAACCAGCCTTTGTTTCAAGATTTGTTAAATCAAGCTGAGGAGGAATTTGGATTTGATCATCCAATGGGTGGCCTCACCATCCCCTGCAGCACGGATGCATTCCTTGATGTCACTTGTCAATTGAGTTTAATATGAAACCACTTGCTAGTGGCTTAGTTTGGTAGAAAATCCAATTTTGTAAAGCAGAGAGAGATGTACATTTTAACCTAGCTAGAGTTGATATAATATTGAGAGGAAAATATATCTTTCCATCGATGGATTATGGAAGTTACAACATTTTATTTCAAATTCTAATATAGCCAATATTTCTGAATCAGAAAATTTTGTGCCTTGTTGAGATTATTGCTGTGAAATTCTTCACAGAAAAAAATTGATGTTATTGATTTCTAGGAAGAACCCCCTCGTGAAAATGAAAATAGTTAATTGAAGACGACGCTTAATAACGCATAGAATTATGTTCATCCATTCAGAATCAAATTCTGTGTCATAGGCTTCTCTAATGTCAGGAAATGTTTTGAGGTACATGGCGCCAGAAATGATGAAATTATGTAATTTGAAACATAATCTTAACTCTTATATCTAATCTCCTCAAACTATCAGAGACATGTCAAAAAATTAAAGATTTAGTAGACATGTTTTCAAGTTCATTTCCCTTCAATTAAGGGAAAAAAAAAAGAGAGAGAAAGAAAGAAAGAAAGAAATGCTCTGAAGACTTTGAATCACTGTAAATTTATTAAGCTAAACCTCAAAGTTTCTGTCCATGCCATGTCAATAATTTCATGTCCTTCACAAGCCAATCCCGACTCTAGTTTCATTTTAACTTTTATTAGCCCTGAAAAATACCTCAATTCATCATATAGAGCATCAGGTATGCCTCTGTATATGTAACCTTAGAGAAACAGAAAGAACTAATGCCTCTATCACTTAGTGTTATGTATTAGCCATTGATTTGATTAAGTACTTACTGTAAACAAATTCTAATATAATTTTGTCTTCAATGAAGTGAGTTCATTGTTTATGCATTTATGATTTAGGTGGAAACTGAAAGACAAAACCATGTGATCCCTTGTGCTTATGTGCTTCTCTGACCCAACCGAATCCGTCTATTTTTCTTCACCATACAATCCGCTATTGATATGTTACCTTATGTGATGGGAAATATTAGCTCTCAATTAATCTTATGAGAGTAGGGCCAGGCTAAGCAACTATACTGTCCTTCTGTAGTCTTTTTTCTTCAACTTGACCTCGTAGGCCATCTTATTGTAATTCTGAGGAAATTCTCTCTGTTCCATTTTTTTATTTAGTTTTGATGATTGAAAGACAGATCCATGTGATTTCTCATATGCTAATGTTTCTCTATAGACAGGTGGTCCCTTTCAAATGCTTCTTGACCACAATCTCAAGAAGTGAAGAACTTCAATAGAGAGCCATTTATCTATATATAGATTTCTTGGCATCTAACTAAAGCCAAGTCACTTGCAACAATTTCAGCTCTTATTCCAGATATCCAAGAAACTCAATTAACTTCCTTTTATATTTAGAAAGAAAAGCACTGTCAGAATAATGGCCATCCGCATGGCTCGTAATATTCATTCCAAGAAATTTCTGAGATGGTCTTCATTGACGAGAAACCAAACAACTTTAGATGTCCCAAAAGGTCATGTTGCAGTTTATGTTGGGGAGAGTGAAAAGAAGAGATTTGTGATTCCAGTTTCATACTTGAACCAGCCCTTGTTTCAAGATTTACGACGCTCTTCCGATCTGAAGAATTTGGCTTTGACCATCCATTGGGTGGCCTTACAATACAATGTAGCATGGATGTATTCTTGGATGTCACTTGTCAATTGAGTGTAATATAAAATTAGTTGCTGCTTAGTTTGGTAGGAGGATTTTTGTAAGGCAGAGTTGTATATATTAACCTAGCTAGCAGAGGAACTAATGAAAGAAGCTCTTCTTTTGACCATATAAAAATGAAGCTTTGGCATTTTACTTTACATTCTTGTTGTCACATAGTCATGTTTCTGAATCACAACTTTGGGATATCTGATCCTTGCATTCCAATTTTCCTGGACGCTATATCTAAAATCTGTAGGATGGATTTATTTCTATTGAGAAGGGGAAAAAAGTTATGCTCACCTTTTTCTCAGCCAGTAGATATTTTCTTGATATAAACCTACTTGTTATAAAATCTGGTATGCATGTGTACATGTTACCTTATTTCAGAGAAATGAGGTGTCTCAACCTGCACTGATATGCATTATCCAATAATTGAAACAAGCAACTCTAATATCTTTACCATAACAATCTAAGTTGTAGCCTTGGTATAAAAAAATGTGGGAAATAATATTTCTAAATATCGCAACCGGTTCTTCACTTAGATTCAGTTTTGCTGGTCTGCTTCTAACACTTGTATCGCATTCTCTCTCCACTACACAATCTGCTGTGAAAGCGGGTGTTTGATTCTCATTGTTGGAAGAAATTTTGGAGAAATTATAACGAGGAGACAAGAAGAATGAGTGTGGTGGAAATTTAAAGAGATCTCAAATATGTTGATGTAATTGAGTAGTTGTCAAATCAAGGGGTAGGTAGAAATTATAATTAATGTCTACATAACTGAAATAAGAAGCATATTTATTTCTCTATATGTGACCTTATTTTGATCCGAAAGGTTAGCTGCCTGCTGCCCCAAGCATGCTTCTGGTGTAAACCAGGCTTGCTTCAACAGGAAAAGACTATCTGTAGTCCTTATTTCCTTCAAATTGCCATCTGTAGACCATCGTATCTTAAATGTTAAGGAATTCTCTCTCTCTTTTTTCTTTTTCCCCCCTCAATATAAACAAGCTTCTGCTGTATTTTCAATTCAAATCTTAGAGAATTGAAGGACAGATACATGTGATATTTCAATATTTCATAGCCTAATGTTTCTCTCTGCTTATCTGGTCCCCATCCAAATGTCTTTCCACCACAAACTTAAGAAGTGAAGGGTTGCCACAGAGAGCCATCCATCCATATATATATTCATGTCCTAGCACCCAACTAACACGCAAGTCCCTCGGAACAATCTGAGCTTTTACTTGTTAGTCAAAACCAGCAATCTCCACTAAGCTTTTTCAATTAAGAAAGAAAAATCCTTCCAGAACCATGGCCATTCGCATGCCTCATATTATTCGTTCGAAGAACTTTATTCGACACTCTTCACCAATGGAAAGCCAAATTGCATTAGATATTCCAAAAGGTCATGTGGCAGTATATGTGGGAGAGGGTGAAAAGAAGAGATTTATTGTTCCAATATCATACTTGAATCAGCCTTTGTTTCAAGATTTGTTAAATCAAGCTGAGGAGGAATTTGGGTTTGATCATCCAATGGGTGGCCTCACAATCCCTTGCAACACAGAAGTATTTACTAATGTCACTTCTCAACTGAGTGTAATATGATACCATTTACTAGTGGCTTAGTTAGGTAGAACCCGATTTTGTAAAGAAGAGATGTACATTTGAAACTAGGTAGAGTTGATATAATCTTGGGAGGAAAATGTTATCTCCATGTGAATGGAAGTTACAGCATTGTATATCAAATTCTAAAATAGCTGATCTTTCTGAATCAGAAAATTCTGCTCTTTCTATTGATGTCAAAACTGTGACAGATATTATGTCTTCACAATGTATAAACTATTGACTTAAAAAATTGATGGGCGTAAATAGTTTCTAGCAAAAAAATCCATGGAAAGATGGTGCTTAATAATGCATACAATTATATTCATCCGCTGCGAATCAAATTCTGTGATGTCAGCTTCTGCAAACTCAAGGATTCTTTTGATGCCGTTGTTACCAGAACTAATGGGGATCATTTAATTAGAAACATTGTCTTAAGTTTAGCTTCCTCATACTTTGAGAAGCACTTCAAAAAGTTAAAGATGCAGGAAACATGTTATCAACTTCGATTTCAGTTTCAAAATGTCCCTGAATATATCACTTGAGATCATCAAGTTAATATCTCTAGTTAGTGTCTATGCAAAATCACTAATTTCATGTCTGTCATAATTCATAAGTCATAACTGATTGAAATTTCATTTACTTATTCCCGAAAAAGATTTCATTTCTTTTGGTTAAAAATGCTTCCCTTTTCTGCAGGCGTATTTTCTTACTTCTAATTTATACATCATCATATAAAGAATCAGGTTAGCTTGTCTATTTTTAGAGAAACAAATGAACTAAATGAATGGTCATGCACTAGCACTAAAAATGCGGGATGGGAGTCCAAAATTTACAAGTATTAGGTATTATCCATTGATATAATTAACTATTTACCGTCTAAACAATTCTGATATCTTTGGTTCCTATGCATTGAGTTAATTGTTTGGGTATTTAGGGGCAACCGAAGGGCAAAACCATGTGATCCCTTGTGCTTATGTACTTTTCCGACACTTCTTCCTATTTATCTTCACCACACAATCTGCTACTGATAGGCCACCTTACATATGGGAAATAATAGGTCTCAGTGATGCTTATGAGTATAGGACCAGACTAATTAACTATGTTGTCTCTCTGTAGTCCATTTTTCTTAATTCACTTTGACCTTGGTAGGCCATACTCCTGAGGAAATTGGTTTACAACATCAATACATTTCATTTGCTCCTCATTATCCAAAAGCAGACAGATCCATGTGATTTCTCATATGCAATTCTTTCTGTATAGATAACTGGTCCCTTTCAAATGCTTCTTCACCATAAACTTAAGAAGTGAATGATTGCTACCGAGAGCCATTTATCTATATATATACATATCTTGGCATCCAACCAATGCCAAGTCACCAGCAACAGTTTCAGCTTTTACTTACCTCAGAAATTTGACAAATCCAATCTGACTTCTCCTTGTTCAGAAAGAAAAGCCCCGCCAGAGCCATGGCCATCCATATGCCACGTAGTGATCAATCTAAAAAATTCCTTAGATGGTCTTCATTGACAAGGAACCAAACATCTCTAGATATTCCAAAAGGTCATCTTGCAGTTTATGTTGGGGAGAGTGAAAAGAAGAGATTTGTTGTTCCAGTGTCATACTTGAACCAGTGAAAAGAAGAGATTTGTCGTTCCAGTGTCATACTAGAACCAGACCTTGTTTCAAGACTTGCTAAGTCAAGCGGAGGAAGAATTTGGTTTCAGCCATCCAATGGGCGGCCTTACAATACCTTTTAGCATGGATGTCTTCATGGATGTCACTTCTCAATTGAGTCTACTATGAAATGAGCTGCTGCTTAGTTTGGCAGAAAAAATTTTGTTAAAGCAGAGTTGTAAATTTTAGGCTAGCTAGCTAGTGTCGATAAAAGCTCAGAGAGGATCATAGAAGTTTTTCTTTTTTCCCCAAGTAACAATGAAACTATAACATTTTATTTTCACAATCTTATATAATCAAGTTTCTGAATCTAAATTTGTGACTTGGATGGTCGGCATTCTAATTTTTGTATTCCAATATTTCAGTTAAGCAAGAATATTTGCTGCTTGCTACTGCATTTTTCAAGTTGATTAATGATTTATTAGATCATTCTATGATCTATGCATACTACATATAGAAAGTTATGTGGCTTGTCATTACCAAAATCCTCCAGGAATGATTAATGCCCGTAAGGAGAACCTAGATTGATTGTCTGAAAAAATAATGGCATTTTACATTTTTTTCCTTTCTTTTTTTTTTTTTTTTTGGGAAAGAAGTTGGAGATTCTGTCAGGGACTTGTACAGGATAGTAGATAACGAAGTTCCATCTGTAACAGGTAACAGGTTCACCATGATTAAAAATATCGAAAGTAAATTTCAGCTGGCTTATTGATTCCTTGGAAGAAAATCCGCCATAAAATTAAATAATTGAAAGCAATTACTTAATGATGCATATACTTGTATTCAGGAGCAGGGTCGAATGAAATTGTTGTTATTATTATGTCTCGCATAAGTATCTCTGTCCCAGAATCTGAGTATCTCCATTTACTGAAACATCTTTATAGAAGATTTTACAGCTTTCTAATAGTGATTCAACACTATCTTATATAGAGAATCAGGTATCCATGCCTATATGTTAGCTTATATAGTGAATTAAGTTGTCTCAACCTGCACTGATTTGCATTAACCAGTGATTGAAACAAGAAGTGACCATCTAACATCCTATCCTTAATATCGGAGTGTAAAAAAAATGTGAGGAATAATGCTTTTGAATATCTATGTATGCTATGCAGTAAGCTCTTGGTGTACATTAGGCAGTGATTGTAAAACAAAACCATGTGAAATTTGCTGGTTTGCTTCTGTGACTCTTTACGCATTTCCTGTTCACCACACAATCTGCCTTTAAAGATCTAATATCTGCAGTTGCTTGTTTTAGGTACAACATGTACAAATTTTAATTGATGTATTGTCTGCTCTGTATTTGAACAAAATGGAAGGCATATATTCATGGGCATATGGCCTTATTTTGATGGGAAAGGTTAGGTGCTCCAAACATGCTTCATATATGTAGTCATTATTTTCATTCAAATTGTCCCCTAGGCCATCTTATCTTAAATACTGATGAATTCTTCAACATAAGCAAACTTTTGCTGTCATTTCAATTTTCTTAACAATTGAAAGACAGATCCATGTGATTTCTCATATGCTTATGTTTCTGTCTAGTTTTCTGGTCCCCATCCAAGTGCCTCTTCACAACAAACCATAGAAAATGATTCATCTATATATATTCATAGCCGCTCATCCGACTAAACACAACAATCTCAGCCTTAATTTGTTACACAACTTAGAATCTTCCTTTGAACTTTCTTGATCAAGAAAGAAAAACCCGGCTACAACAATGGCCATTCGCATGCCTCGTATTATTAATTCCAAGAATCTTTTGAGACGGTCTTCATCAATGGGAAACCAAACAGCATTAGATATTCCAAAAGGTCATGTTGTAGTGTATGTTGGAGAGAATGAAAAGAAGAGATTTGTCGTTCCAATATCATACTTAAACCAGCCTTTGTTTCAAGAATTGTTAAGTCAAGCTGAGGAGGAATTCGGGTTTGATCCTCCAATGGGCAGCCTCACAATCCCTTGTAGCATGGATGTATTCATTGATGTCACTTCTCAATTTGAGTCTACTCTGAAACCAGCTACATTAATGTATCTTAGTTTGGTAGAACTGTAGGACACAATTTTGTAAAGCAAACTTGTACATATAGCTATACCACCGCCAAAAAGCTCAGGGCAAATAACAATCTCTCCAATTTTTCTTTTTACCATGTAAAACAGAAAGTTATTATGATTTATTGGACAATATTACTCTGTGGTTAATCGTTGCCATATGCTCCAGAAAGCTAAGGTCACAGTTTGTCATGGGGGGAGGCGGGGAGCAGTATGTGAGCTAGCTTCCCTTTGGAAATCTAGCTCGGATCGCCCTACCAACTTGTGAGTTGTGAGCATTGTTCTAAAAAGCGCGCCTAGGCGCCGTGCCCCTTCCACGCCTTGCTTATGGGGTAAGCGGTGAAAAAAGACGCGCCTAGGCGGTCAACGAAACCGTTGACGGCTAATTTTTTTTTTCAATGTTGAACATTTGGGCCATTTATTTTGTTTTGGGCCATTGGAGCTTTTTTGTTTTGGGCCATTTGTTGGGGTGTATAATACTTAATCTTCATCTATAAAGTAAGACTTATCCACCTTTTGCCATTTGAAAATATTAAATTATATAATATCTCTTAAAATTACAATGTAGATATAATATTTATGTTTTTAGATGTGTTTTTCAATTTAGTACACATTAATTTAAATATTTAACAGCTTCAGATTGATTAAAAATTTAAAAAAATAAAAAAATTGAAAAACACTTTTTAACGCTTAAGCGCTGCCTAGGCACACTTAAGCTTGAAAAACTTGAAGTTTCGAGTCGCCGCTTTTCCGCGCTTCACGCTTTTTTAAAAAACACTAGTTATGAGACGAATTCTACATGCTTTGCATTCTTTTTCTTTTTCTTTTTTTTGATTTTTTTTTAACTTTTAAAAGTTAAATTGGATATTGACAATGTAAAACCTGATTTTTTTATCAAAAAAATAATAATAAAAAAATAAAAAAAAAATCGGCCAAAAAATAAAATCTGATTTTGGATAATAATTTTGATAAACAAAAAACCGGTCTTTTTCAGAATATAACAATTGTGTCTCTAGCTTTTCTTTCAAGGATAGGGGTTTCTAACTTTTGAAAAACTCTCACCAAATGTTCCTCTCGTTGGATTCCAATCGATCTGACCGTTAACTACAAATAAAAAGTCAAATTTTTCCCTTTGCATTAAATAATGAAATGCAAAATTAATTAATAATAATTAAAGAAGAAGAAGAAAAATCTTTAAATTATCTATTTATCCATTTGGGGATCCTTTGTGGGAAGTTTCTAAAAGTTGGGATCTTTTCGGAAAGGGTAAAATTTCAAAAATCGTCTATAACATTTACATTTTGTAGCAATTTGAGTCCTCCAATCTTATTTTTGTAATCTAGCATAAAAAGAGGTGACAATGGTGTTTGGTATGATTTCTTTAGAGAGTGGGCTAGAGTGGGGAATTGGGTGATTGGATAAGAAAGATAGGCATGTTTGAAGAGAAACGTAATTTCTTTTATTATTTTATTTTTTTAAAAGCTCTTTCAGTATTTATTTTTTCTTATTATAATATGAGTAACAAAGTCATTTTATTATCATGAACCGGAAAAATTGGACGGAAACCTTCCAAAGGGACAATACATGTGAATTTGTGAGAAGTTAAGGACCATTGAGGTTGAAAAAAAGGTTAAGAACAAATTTATTACAAAGGTTAGGGATGATTTGTGAAATTTACCCTTTCGAAAATTGCCCCAAAATTTTGTGCATTAAAAAAGAGCCCTTTCAAAAATCTCTCCGGTTTATTACAGTTCGGGCATAAACTTCTTATTACTCAACTGTATAACTGCACATCTCCGGTTTATTACAGTTCGGGCATAAACATCTTATTACTCAACTGTATAACTGCACATCGTCCATCCATTTATGATTTATCAAAATCATCACTCAATGCGACTCCTCTGAGAAACGGAGCAGACCAGCCACCATCATCAGGCCACTCTCTAACCTCGTCGGGAAAATGCTCAAATCCTCAGTCGACAATGAGAAAATGGTAGTTTTTTCACTTCCAATTAGACGTGTCCATAGGTCAATTTGACAAATAAACTTTCCTGTTAGTTAGAAATACTTTCTTTGTTAGTTTTTCTCGTTATTTGTGATTTTGGGGATATTGGTTTGATGTTTATTTTGTATGTACCTGGGTTTGTATAGAACCTCGGCAGGAAGGTTAAACATCCTGAAGTCTGCGTGCCCATTGTGTATGGGAATGTCGCATTTTGGCTGGGTAAGAAGGCAAGCGAGTAAGTTAGTTTGTTCCTTGCTCTCTGTTTCTTTAGTTGACTAGTTGCTGTCGTTTGAATTGCCTGTGAAATGTTTGATGATATGCTTCTTTGAGACTTCTTTTTGTTTTGTGTGTTTTATTAGGTATCAGTCTCACAAATGGACAGTTTATGTTCGTAGCTCAACAAATGAGGACCTGGGTGCCGTGATAAAGAGTGCTGTTTTCCAATTGCATTCCAGTTTTAATAACCCGACAAGGATTGTTGAAGTCCCTCCTTTCGAGGTATCTGAGTCTGGATGGGGTGAATTTGAAATTGTCATCACCCTTCACTTCCGCAGTGATGTCATGGATAAGCCATTGCACTTGTGAGCTGCATTCTTCATTATCTCTGAGTTTGTGTTCGTCTGTCTCATATCTCTGCGCATACCATGTATGTCCACTAACCAACTGATGCTGCAACCGGCAACATTAAGTTGAGCCTATCAGTTGGAATGATGAGACTGATTCTTAGGCCTCAATGTCAAACTTTAGTTATGAGTTTTTTTTATTGATATCTTTTAGCTCAAATGCACTTAGTAATGTATAGGCTAACATATTATCATGGAGTGTCCATGTAAAATTTTTAAATCTAATGTGGAACGGCAAATTGCATACAGGTATCACCATTTGAAGTTGTACCCTGGAGATGAGTCTGGTCCTATGTCTGTTAAGAAGCCTGTTGTTGTGGAATCGTATGACGAAATTGTTTTCCCTGAGCCTTCAGAGAATTTCTTAGCCCGAGTGAAAGATCATCCTGCAGTTATTGTGCCTAGACTACCGGAGGGCCTTACTTTACCTCGTGGTGCACTCTCTCTCTCTCTCTCTCTCTCTCTCATGTTCTGATTTTTAGGGCTGTTAAAAGGATTTTTCTGTTCACAATACTTAAAAAGATATTTTCTGTGCTCTTCTATAGTGCCAGTGGAGGATGTTGACAAAAAGAAGAGGGGTGACACCAAAGATCATTCCTTGAGTCAGTGGTTTACCAATTTCTCTGAAGCAGATGAACTACTAAAACTTGCTGCTGCTCGCCAACAGGTTATTGTATTGGATTTTTAATCATGCTTCTACCTTTTTCTTATTGAGATATCTCTTTATGTAATTATCCTGAAAATCATCCACTTGTTATCATTTAGACATAAAATAAACACTAATTTTACCTCCAGAATTCTATGTATTTGGATGAGAACTCCCTTCTTTTTTGGGAAAATTGAGCTGCATATATATATATAATACTCCCTCTGTCCCAAGAAGATAGTCCGGTATTCCATGTTCGTTCGTCCCAAAAAGATAGTCCAAGCTGGGCTTGTATTTAATTTTTCATTTCCATGTTTGCCTCTAATTAATTAACCACTTAAAATACCTAAGTACCAAACTTCAAAGGGAAAATGAGTACTTAATCAATTTTTTGGTATAATATTCAAGGTGTTCACAAAATTCTAATGGACACAATTTGGGGTATTCATTTCAATGTTAATCCTACTTTGGTCATTGGTATTAATTCCAAATCATTAATTATTCATAATGGCTAAAATGGAAAGTTACACATAAAATTAAATGTTCCAACCACATTACATGCCAATTCTTAATTCGTGTAAAAATACCTACCGTCATATCTTTGTGGTATGGAGATGTGGCAACAACGACAAGCAATTTCTGATGTGTATTCTTCTAATTTTCACCCAAAGATACAGTGTCTGTGTGTGATTTTGCAATGATCTCTTATTCCCAATTTCTTAGAATGAGAGGCCTTCTCATCTTATACGCAAAGAAATATAGTTGTCCTTTTTAACCTCCACATTCCAGTTCAAACTCGACTTTTAACAAGTTATGGCTGTTACTAGGATCTGATTTTATATACCCTTTAGCCAATTCATTGGTGATCCATTCAGAAATCAGTACCTGACATGAAAGTCAAACTTTTCCTACTTTGTTGGGACATAAATGATAGCAGTAGTTTGGAGAACCTAAAACAAAAGTTAGGTTGTAATCAACCGAATGCATCTCAAATATTTAAAATGAAATCTTTTTAGGACTAAGATAGCAAAAAAATAAATAAATAAATAAATAAATAAAAAAGAAGGCCGTTTTAGAGCTTGTTCTCTGGAGCTTTATGAAAAACTAAAAATTTATCAAATCAATGCCAACCACATACCCCCCACCCCCCCCACCAAAAAAAAAAATAATAATAATAATAATAATAAATAAATAAATAAATCACGCTTCCCAATAATCTTTTTTTACATTCCCACCACACATTCTCCTATAAATCTAAATCTCCTTTACATAAATCTCCCAAGAACAAGCTCTAAAAATTTTTACACCGTGTCATGCCTTTTCTACTCCAATTTACCCTTTGTATAAATCTTGAGAACTCTCTTTTCAGCTTTATGCAGCCTTAGACATTTATTTATATTTTGGTAAGAAACAAATTTCTAATGTTTGATTCAAGTTGGTCATATGGTGAATTGAGTGGCTCAAAAAAACAAGGTAACAGTGTTTTACTCAACTGTTATATTTGATTTCAGTAAAATGACACATGATGAAGGGGAATATTGAATGTCATTTTTCATGTTGGCCTTCTATAAATTGTAATTATATTAAACAGCTACACATCCTACTACAAGATTTCACGAAAAAAATCCGAACGAAAATAAAGTTATATTTTTAAAAAATAAATAAATGAACAAAAGATAAAAAGTGTAGGAACAAAATATTATGTATAAATCTACTATGGCAAAGAATTTAAACTGACATCTTTTTTAGAAGAAAATAAAATTAGGTAAATAATTTTATGCATTGAAGGAGGAGAATGGGTTTTTGTGTTGAAGAAATGATGGCATTATGGAAAATAAGCAAAGGACTGTTAAGAGAGATGTATAAGATATGTGGTTAGTTATATTAAAACCAATTCCATGGGGCACTTGCTGATGCTAGCTTTAGCGAGATGATTCAAGCACTCTATACCTGTACAACCATATTAAAAATTCCAGTATTAGCATCAATGTTATGTGAACCAGTAAGAGTGTCCTGGATGAACCATTAAAACTTGTAAGCTCCCAAGATTTAAGTCCTCCTTTTCTCTGGGAAAAGTACTGTACTTTTGACAGTTCATATACATGTTGCAGGTGCAAGCTCATATTGCAAGTCTCAAAAGGCAGTTGAGTTTGATGGATGGGCAGCATCCACAGCCAAAAACTGCATCCGACCTGTAAATCTGCATAATATCTCAAGCATCTCATGCAGTGCGTTAAATATTATCACGCCAAAAGATCGACAGACCGACAATTTCGTGATGTGTATTGTGTGATTCTTGTAATGTTAATTTGCTTCGTGGGGAACTTTGTGTTCCACTGTCAAACAAGTATGATTAGAAATGTCTCTGAAAGTAATGGAAAATGTAATGCAAAGCTGCAATTGATGATATGTGCATAGCAAAGTTATCTGAGTGTATGCTAATGGTTTGGAGTGCATTATTTCTTATAGTTGCAGTATGTTCTCAACAACTTAGAGTATGCATTTCTTGTCAAGTAGTAGTATTGCATTAGGAACTTTGAAGTTCATGAATGTCTGGTTGGGGAGTGTGCAGATGACAGATATGACGGCATATGTTTATTGAACTCTGCTACGTCATGTTTTGTTTCCAGATACCATAATTGACAAAAATTAGATTCCCTTTCGACAAGTTACATTTTATAGTTAATTCAGCTTCACTTTACTTTTACTGAAGGGTATAAATCTTCACATCTATGACATCCATGCATGATTTTTAAGGAAAGAAATATACTAGTTTACGTCGCATGACTTTAACACAGAATAAGCTGTGATGTTAGTGATTTTACTATAATGTTACTATGTGTGGGACTTTTTTATGGCACTGATTATAATGATTGGGGTACATATTTTGACTGCCTTGAGTCAACTCATTTGGCACGATTTTCGTTCGCATTGCTCGTGTTAGAAGGTTGACTGGGACTCTTCCATAATAATTTTGACAGGGATCCAATATTCCATTTTTGAATTGAACAGGCATAATAATGTCAAGTTGAGAACCAGAGGATTTTGTTTGAATAATCCATGTACTCCCTTTCCATCAGATGACACCAAGGATTTCCTACTTTCTCCAGGAAGATGGAAAATGTAAGTATTTGTTAATACAAAAAAAAACCATTTTATCACTAGCCCCATTGTAATTTGTGAAATATACATCATACTGTGAACAGGGTTATTGTGATTAGTCATTGTTGGTAGCTACTGATTGTATTACTGGAGTACCAGGTATGAATTCTTATCCTTAATTCTGAAAAATTATTTTATGTGGGTCCTTCATATAATCCTGCACATTCTTCTGTTCCAGAGGTGTCGTATATATTTTTAAATGGTTTTGGAGATGCGGGCTTCTTGTATTCTAGGTCTAAAATTGACATGCAACAATTGCTGAGCTTTTTATACTCAATAATTTCCCTTCTAGAACCACACCATTTTAGATAGTGTTAGCCTGATATTTTCTTGCTAGAATTTCGAGTATTTTTTAAATACTAAATGCTATGAGCTACCCGTACATCTATGCGCCATCCATCAACTTCACTTAAATGCATGCAATATATCATTGAAGAGTAATGCTACACTTTCCCTTTAGTTTACCAATTAGTTCACATTTTACAATTTTAACCTTAAAATATCTAAAGCTTAAATTATTTAAATGTCTTAATTGACAGTTTTACCCTTGTTAATAAACAACCGGTGAATTAATTGGTGAATTAATATGGAAATTTATCATTATTCATCATTGAAATGCAAGCCGTGTTGCTACTTTTCCTTTTCACTTAAAAGCATGACTTGGGTAAATAGTGAGTTCTTGGAGTCAGCATTCATTGGTGTTGAAAGTTGGTAGTCAGCCCCTAGCCCTGGAAGCCTGGTGCCCTTCTCCTGGCGGCCATACCAGGCTAGACACTTTTGCCTGTGAGCTTCACAAGTCTCACCTGCCGTGACTATAGCCTATATCAAATTGTGATGATGGATCCATCCCAACTCTATCTATGCCACTTAATTGATTACGTGGTTTATTGCTTCAACATCATTCCTAGCTATGTCAAATTGTTTCAATTTTAGTTTATACTCGTAAATGATCAATAAATTTTGGGTGTTCCAAGAAATTAATGTCTTTAAGAGAAGGAAGTTAAGGTGACGATTGAAACAGTTATGAGTGATTTCAGAAGGCCTCAGTATAAGAGGAAGAGTAACATGGGGTTCATGTGCAATACGGAATGCTGGGTCGCCATCAACTTCTAAAAAGGCAAATTCGGTTTATCATTTTGTTTCTGCACAGCGCCACATTTTAGATTGGACCATGTGCACCTTCTTCTTCTCATCTTTTTTATTCATTCATTTATTTACATTACATAATAATAACTATCCATTTTTCAGCTAACCCCATCTACTACCCTCCTTCATTTATAGACGTGACTTTAAAGATTTCTATTTTTAGGTAGTAATTCACTCCCCGGTTTTAACGTTCTGTTGAGAGTGTAGATTACCGAGAATGCATTTTTTTTTTTTTAAATAGTCATCGAGATAGTGGCATGGAACACGAAGAAGTTCAATCATTCCAAAGTAGTCGACAATATTGCATGCGAAATATACGGCATAAGTTAACAAAGCAGAATGGACTATACAATTTTAAGATGGATTTCTCAGCCTTGGAACATGCAGGGATGCAAGTTCTTGGGCAAATCGAGTGGTGCTGCTTTGAAGGGGGTTGGTTCATTTTCGATAATTACTATTTTCAATATCAGGTGGTGTTTTGTAGGCCCATTTTTGCTGCTAGTTTCAATAGGAGGACCACATGGGTAGCCCCATTTTTCCCCACCAGACCTCCTCCGTCCAGCCGTACCTTGTTACTGTTCGTAACATATTTGTTACTCTAAATAGATTTAAGAACTAGAACTGCTCATCCCCAATCCATAAGAAGTTGTTTATTTCTCTTCGTAAATGATAAAACATATCATATGCGGACGGGTTGTTTCAATAAACTGTGTGCTTTTACGAGACATTAGTTTTGACGGATTAATGATTAATCCCTACTTGAAAACTTAATTGCGTTAATGATTAACGTGCGTATGTGGCTAATGTAATGAGAGATTTTACTACAAGTTTAATTTTGAGATCGGAAGATCATGAGCAAGTTCAAGAAACTTCACTGGTGGGTACCAAGAATCAAGATTATGTAACAAGGCGTGACTAACAAGAACAGGTTACCACTTGGACAAGACGATCAAAAAGAGGGAAAAGCAAGTAACTAAAAGATTCAAACATAGGAGCACAGATTTATAATAATCTGTTTATAGTATAGAATAATAATATTATTATTGGAAGTAAGAAAAGGGTCAAAGTAGAATCCTGCAGATTGCACATGGATTTTCTGCAAATTTTGACATATATGGATGGTATTTTTTTGAAGTATGGGAAGAATCTCAAGTCCAACAATCAGAAAAGACCAAACTTCTACCAAGGAGGATATATAGCTTCGTACCCCAGTACATTAATTTTTGCCCGTGATTTACAAGAGATTCTTTCATGCACACACAGACTTTAAAAAATTTAAACGGTACGGAACTAATCACTCAAGCAACGACTCTAACAAAGTCGGGTATGTTAGATACTTTCTTGAATTACATTTTTCTAAAAGACTCGTTCTGTGAAGTCACTGATAGACTGAGAAGATGGAGTGTATCTATTATCATTATTATTATTATTATTATTATTATTATTATTATTATTATTATTATTATTATTATGTTCTTAAAATCGACCACTCGAAAAAAGATATGAAACAGAGAATTGAAGATGACGAAAATACAAAGTTTACAGTGAGACAGAATGTTGGAAATGGAAACAAGTACTGTATAAAGTCTGATGTTGAAACCTGAAACCGGTTCTGAACAGTGAAAGCTAAGTGTGAGGCTAAAATATGAATGGGGTTCTTCTTTTCTTTGTCAAAACATGAAGAGCCTTTTCTGCTTCAGGGTTCAAACCGAATATTACCTAACTAAACATAACATCTCGTGAAACTACTTCACATTATTAATTAATAATAATAATGACTAGTGGATTAAGGAAATTTAAGTTTGCATTAGGAGGACAAAACTACGACATCATTTACGCCCAATGGATTTAGGCCGCACTTTGTCCTTTGAAAGCCCAAAAACCCATGGGTTGTCCTTTGCACATACCCCACCCACCCTACCCCCACCCCCTCCAAACTTTCTTCATAAATACCATCACAGCCCTCTTTCCTTACCACCATTTCCTACCTCTTTCCATTCAATCTTGAGTCATTTTAACCTTTTCCCCCCTGTTTCTTGCCTAAGAAATAAATTTTTGTCCAAATGGCAATTAAGAAATCAAACAAAGTACTGCCACAATCAGCGGTTTTGAAGCAAATTCTCAAGAGATGTTCAAGCTTAGGCAAGAAACACGGGTACAACGACGAAGATGGCCTTCCGTTTGACGTCCCCAAAGGCCATTTTGCAGTGTATGTTGGAGAGAACAGAAGCAGATACATAGTTCCCATTTCATTCTTGTCGCACCCCGAATTCCAGTGCCTTCTCAGGCAAGCCGAAGAGGAATTTGGATTTGATCATGATATGGGACTAACTATCCCTTGTGAAGAAGTTGTTTTCCGGTCTCTAACCTCAATGCTCCGATGAATTTAGTTAAGAACAGGTTTCTATGGGGGGCTAGAGAGAGAGAGAGAGATATGAACAAGATGAAGCCTGCATTCTTTTGTCTGCTTCTATCTTTTTTTAACATCTTTCTTCAACGTCAGGGGTTGATTTATATATAATTTTTTAGCCCATTTGGGAGTTTGTATCTTTCTAGTGACCCTAACCCGAGACCCATGAATATTTTTCTGGGTTAGATTTGTAAAATATTATGTAAATTTTCCTCTCAGAGGTGTTTACTACTTACACCCTAGGAGAGATCTTCTAAATGTTAAGAGAATTAATTTAAGACAAGTTGCAAGGTTCAAAATTGTCTCTCTATGTTCATTTCTTGATTTGCATTTTAGTACTGAAGACTACATGGAATCGTCAACTAGTTATAGCCCTTTATACTAGAAGTGATCGATTTGATCTCTTTCGTACATTATATTCGGCCTTGACACAATTACAGCCTTTGGGTTCTTTATATTTATACACTCTTCGCCAAGATTTTTGTCTTGTATTATTATAAAAACAAAAACAGCTAATGTCGGAAAAAACAATGAATAGCGCACCATACATCAGGCGCTAAATCAATTTTAAGGACACCACGGTTATTACTCGACTTTGAAGAGTGAAGACTAGTTGCTTGGTGATATTGCTAACTATCTCTTCTAAAAGTTCGTTGTCCTAAAAGCTTGTCATGTACATTCATTAAATTCTTTTGTCAACAAATTCATTTGTTTAATGTAAATTAATTAATGGCTGCACAATTTGAGCAGCAGTTGAATCCAAGCCAATTCAACTCTTGGTCATTTGTCTTTTAAGCCTTAAAAAGTTAAAATCACGAGGGTTTTGCTCAGTAGCCAAATTGGATTCTGAATATATAACGGTGAGACTAGTGCATGTCAGTTCATTTGTATTTAAAGTTTAATTATTAACAGAAAGAGACTTTAAAAGAAAATTCATGCATCATGTTTATGCGTACGTCCTGGTACGGCTATATATCCATTACTTAATTCTAATTTTAGATGCTAACAAATTAGGAAGAGTAGGCAAGGAATCATTCACTATCGCTAAGAAAGTAATTAAGAAATTTTGTGGGGTATATTTCATTACAAAAAAATTGAACCCCAACCCCAAGGAACCCTACCGCTCCACTCTTAGAAGTTGGTGGGGGATGTAAATCACGAGATGAGACCTCAGTAGAGCAGGGTCTAGGAGCTATTGTTAAATTGGTGCCCACAAGGAGCTCATTCAATACCATGTCACTGGCAAGAATCAAACTCCTACTCTGCAGCGGCCAGCTCAACTGAGACTAACTCACTTTTATCCTTTCAACCAGTGAAATATGCCTTACAAATCATAAGTTATTTGGTTGGGGTGGGGTCCAGCATCAAATTGAGGTTGTCTATGAAAACGATAACTCATGTGAGTGATATTCTTGACTCCTCCCTGCAGCATGCAGCTAAAGAAAGCTTTTTTTTTTTTTTTTTTTAAATCATTTTCGATTTAACTTGTTATCTTTTCTCATAATTACCCGTATGCATGGATTGCATGAATCTCCCACCATATGCAGCCCACTCAGTACACTTGCACGTTGGTACATACATATATTTGTCGACCCCCGACCCTAGCCGAAAAATGAGAGAAGATATCGCCCCAGACGCCCACCCGACGATAGATACACCAACTTTTATCAATACAAGGACCAGTAAAGGACTTGGCTATGGTGAGCTGGTCCTAGCTTCCCCGTATTATTATTGCTATATCTATTAAAAGCAAGCACTGTGGTTTTTTAATTTCTCTTTTAGTTCCAGCCACAGGGTTTTTCTCTTCCCCCCCCCCCCTTCCTGACGGCTCTTTTGCATAAAACTGCACATATCTCGTGTTTTCTAGCCCACATTTTAATGATATATCGCCATATCTTCAGACTTCAGCTATATTTCTTGGTATTCCACATATGTTGAAAGAAAATCCATCACATACTCCCCTGTCTACAACAAAATATCTCACCATCATAATTATTCCATATTCTAGCATAGAATTATGTATCTGATCTCTCTCCAATCTATTTCTAGATCCTGTTGTCCTCTTCTCAGCGGTGTCTCTGCTGGGTAGAAATGATTAAATAAAAAAGACGTACCCTTATAATTAATGTAAGGTTAAGAAAGTAGAGGAACAAGTGACTTACCAGATTAATGAAATTGAAAGTAGTATGAAGGGAAAGGAAAGAGTCGTTCTTCTATCGAGTCCATTGGACACTATAAGATGGTACCCCCTAATATGCTCAATGAGAGCCTACTACATAATCTATTGAATATTATACATAGTGTCTAACAAACTACTACTAAGAATATGGAAAGGAAAGAGAGGATAATATGTTAGTTGAAATTCTGTTTTAATAATAAAGTACAATAATAGTACTAACCTGACAAATAATGTTAGTTGAAATTCTGTTTTAATAATAAAGTACAATAATAGTACTAACCTGACAAATAGTTTTCGTGTCAGTCCATATTTGAGGCTGCATGTTACTCCTGAAGTTTAACATCTTGTCTTGTCTGTTCCCCCATCTTATTTAAAGTTTAGAAAGTGACCCTTGGGGCTTTGTTTTTGTGCATTTCTTGATTGATACTATAAGAGCATCTCTAATGATACTGTCTATCTACTTGACAGAACAGTGGCTTTTTACATGAGAGAGAAGAGGAGGTAAGGTAGTGGTGAGAAATTCTTTAAATTCAGAAGAAAGAGGCATACACAGAGATTAAAAACTATTTCTCAAATCATAGACTTGAGGTCCAAATTCAGACAGCAGTGGAGACCGTTTGAGAGCCATGTAGACAGTTTCAGAGCCAGGTAAATTAATTTATCATTTTTTAGGTTCCAGCTGGATGCTTTTTTTTTGGGATAGACAGCACCAAAAAATAAAGAGCGTCAAATATTTTACTTATTATTAATTTGACATTTGATTTAATAATTATTCAATCATAACTATATATTTTAAATCTTTTTACATTTCTAATATGCATTCTATGTTTTTCTATATTATAAATTCTTTATATTTTAACAAATAAAGAGCATCAAACCCGCTCTAAATTTTAAGGTCTCAGAAGATATTTCTATGGCTATGGAATTATTGATGGAAAATCATTCTTATGTGGATCCACATTAGAAAAGACCCTAGCACGTGACTATTGGCCCAACAATGGTCCATTTCCGTGCAACTTGTGGAACAGGTGCGACTCACTATCACGTGGCCCGCCCATCACACCGTTCATTTAGATGCCGCAAAATCATTTTCGCGCTCATTACCAAATTATCATTTTTTATTTTTTGGATTTTTTCTTGTCTTGAGTTAGAACGAGTGGAGTTAAACCGTTAAAATTTGTATAGTGAGTGGTAATATTTGAATAAGAGCACTTACAATGATTGTATTAATTTAAGCTATCTACAAAAGAAAGAAAATATAGTTTTAGTGACTACTAAATGACACATGTATAAGTCAAATTTAACAATTGTTTAACAATCACGTTGGGTGTGTCATGACTATCAAAGTTTACTAAGTCTAAGTAGATCTCATTATTCTCAAAAGTTATTGGTCAAACATTAATAAATATATAAATAAGATTTTTATAAATAAAAGTGTCAACTCAAGTGTTAAAATTATTGTTAACGTCAATAATTTTGACACTAAGCCAAAAGAAGATTTCTTAACAGTGTTACTAGCATCACCTATGCCGAACTAGTTTTGACATGTAATAATTAATAAAAATCCCTTACAACCTAATTTAACATTGTCAACATGGACGCTCTAAAAAACGTATAAAAAGTTTGACAACATTGAAAAGAACTTATTTTTCAATGAAAAGAACTTATTTTTCAACACTTCACATTACTTTTAGATCAATATCAATTACGTAGACCTCGTGTTTATTTCTCTTTTTTTTTAAATAGAATTATTCATAATATAATACATCTCAGTCCTGGAAATATATGGATGTGACTTTTTTAAAATTAAATTCAATTTTAAAATATATAATTAGAATGCTAACATGGGCAACCAACCACACCACCCCCCCCCCCAAAAAAAAAAAGATCAAAACAAATCGCAGTCTAGTTTTTCTATTAAGCCAGATCAGGCTCTGTACAAGGAGCAAAATACAACAAAGTCACATGTGGCTGGTGACTTGACTGTTTGGCAATCCAACTCCATATACAAAACCCGATCTGGCATTATAGAAATAAACACCCACTCCCCTGGTTTCTTCCGCCTTCAATTTGTTGATAATTTGAAGCAAGCAAATTTAAACGAAGTCATTTTAGTTTTCTAATTTCTTTTAGATTAACGTATCAGTGAACTTGAGGATGACCTTGAGTTTTTATGCATCCGGTGTGTAAGGCCATGGGGTGGACCTAGCAAGTTGCAACATAAGCTATATGCTAAACATAAGCTATATATAATATACTAACTTCTAGACAAAGTGGTACCACACAGAGCGTGACCGAGTCATTTCTTCTCCACCTCTGTTTTCACACGCAATGCAATAAAAAAAAAGTTTCCACCTAGCAATAGTAACGCTAATGCCTTTTAACTAGAGAAAATGTGGATAGGTGGCCCGAAAGGCCCAGCTTTTACCAAACTTGGAAGTTTCAACCTTTTTAACGGTTGAAAAAAATTATACTACCACTTTTGGGCCACCAAGTAAGAAGAGACGAGCCCCCGCTACAGATTGGGGCCCAAGTCTGATTACCTCAGTATGGTGGACTTTACTCGGTGCACAAACCGTGCCACCATAAATGAAAGGAAATGGGATTTGAACGCATTTCTGCCTCGAAAATGACAGCTTATGGCTGTGCTGAATTGAGAATAATCAATCAGTAAGAAAACAATTTGATTGCATCTTATAAGGGAAGCCATTGAAATGCCAAACGGAGTGCTAGCAACAGTAATTTTTATCATAGAATCTGACTTTCGAGATAATAATAGAGTACCTAAACTAATGGAACCAACACCAGGGTCACGAGAACCTGAATGCATAATGCTAAAATCCTCAACAAAGTTACAAGCAGATGATGTATCTAGCCAACAAACTAGAATATAATGCCGATTTTTTTCCCATTGATTATTTCCATCATATCGCCAAATCACAAAACTGCAGTCCTTCAGTGGTGTCCCTTGGCTTCAGCTTTCTTATGAGACTTGGCCTTTGCCTGTGAACATAACAAAGTACGAGGAATCAGCATTGCTCAGCCATGACATATAGGCTCATGTACATGTATAAACAGCTTTTTCCAAAAGACAAATAAAATCACCAATTTCAGATTTCGAAGCTTCTCATGACATGTTCAAACAGAGAGCTACAAGGAATTATGTAGCTGTATCTAGCGTGGAGAAAGCTAATCAATTCAGGTAGCCTACCCTAAGTTTATAAGTTCAGGAGAAGACAGCACACACCACAGGAAAATTCTTGATTCAATTTTTGTAAGTATACTGTATGCATATACCAAACCCTAGGAATGCACCCAACGCAAGATTTGTGTATTATTTTTAGTATCCCCTTTCAAGCACTTCCAAGGAGTTTTGTTAAAAAACTTCCCTCCTATGTGGCATACATGATGCATGCCATGTGGATTTAAAATACACGTGGTTTAGGTTTGAAATATATGTGGCGTGCATGGGGTGGGAAGTTTTTTAACAAAAATTCCGGGAAGTGCTTGAAAATTTTCCTTATTTTTTATTATCTTCATAACATTCTTCCACAGCAAAGTTTTTGTCACATCAAGCTAACCACTTCACCAGATAGAAATTCACGTGATATATTTCCCCAGCAAATACGAGCTACCAAAGAAGCAAGACTCTTAATCAAATCACAATGACCAACTAAAGCAAACGAGCAGCTGGATTTGGCCAATCATCTAATTTAACTAATGCCATGTGTATGAAAAGAAAAGTACATTTTTGAGATAAAGCTTGCAAACGCAACAAGTAAATAATAACTATATCTAATCAATTGAAATTACAAGTAACTATTGATTGAACACTGTGATCTTTGACAATTACAAATACATCATTCTGATCTAAAGACAACACATAATTACACCATTTATTTTGAAGCGTAAGGTTCATCTGATATAGTTCACTTTACCCCAGTCACAAACACTATAACTTCTAAAATGTCCTGATGAAGAGAGTATATTCATTGCCACGGAAAACTTGACAACTGGAGTCTTCATCCCCGTAATCTCAACTTTAAAGATGGTGATGCGTTCTTCTATTCTTGCTTCATCCAAACAAAGTATAATAGAAACTGTGCAAACGCAGACCCCCATCATCTTTAATATATCTACACATGACCACATTTTTTCACTCTGATAAATCCCTAAATCGATAAATCACATATAATGTTTAAACCAATTTACTGATAGTCTACAATTGAACGAAACTAGCTCAATGCACAAACCAAGCCTTTATTTCCAGTTCCATTCACAGAAAGTCTACAATTGAACGAAAATCAAAAGGATCAGAAAAAACAGGTATAGTACCCTAAGAATCTTGAGCTTCATGTTTCCATAGACGAGTCCGAAAGAAAAAGCGGACACCCGAGCCACCTGTCATCAATCGAATGCAAAACAATTTAGCATATTATTCATCATTTCTTATACTGTTATACATATACAACTCGAGGCAAATAGATCGGAGAGAAATGTAATTTACCAAAGCAAGGGTGCTGGTGCCGGAGTAGGGTCCTGGAAGAGGCGCCATTGTTCGTAGATGACTGAAAATCGGCGGAGGCGCGTGCGGTTGTGTGTGTTTGTTTGAAGGGTTTTTTGAGATTAGGCGGCGGAACGAATCATATTTTTTTTCTTTGATCTTTTTCGTTTCCTTTTATTTGAACCCTTTTTTTGCAAACTTTTATTTGAACTCTAGAAAACTAACCATAAAAAAAAGAAGGGAAGGGATGTAAACAATAACAAAAAAAGAAGGGAAGGGATATAAACAATAACACCGTAGAGTTCATTGGTACAATATAATCATAACATTTTAGTTTATTGTAGTAGCTAACATTAATATTTCAAACATAACAATTATTATAACATTAAGAGCTTGTTTGAAGCTCTTTATATTTTAAATTTATAAAGGGAATTTATAATGAGTAAAAATGAGTGGTGGATATTTAATTAAAGTTTGAAATGTGTAGTGATTGTTGAGTAGTTGTCAAATCAATAGTCAAATCATAGTAGGTGAAATTATAATATGAAAAAATAAAAAGTTTCAAACAAGCTCTAAATCTCACATTTTTCATGCAATCTAACCTTTTTATTTTAAAAAGACAATAATACCCTCAAATTATAGTTTAGTTAAAATTAGTCTAATATAAATAAATAAAAATTATGAATATTAGATTTTAATATTTCTTTTTGAAACATCAGCAAATTCATGTAATGATATAAATAAATAACTGATTATCATGAACTCGATACGAACCCACCCTGAATAAAACAATGTTTTTAGGAAATACAATACCATAGGGCGCAAAGCCGGATTGACCAAAGGTGCCCCACATGCGACAGTTCGTTTAACTAAAATGAATAAAAATATAAAATAAATGGGAACAAGTTATAAAAAAAAAAAGAGGGAGAAAAAGAATACAACAATTTAGATTGATAGATAAATCAAAAAGTCAAGTCAGACAGCCCTAACACTCATATTAATCTAGTCTGCACCCCGCATTAGGTAGATAGAGGAGCGGATGGATATGCCCCACTATCATCACTAAATTCTCATCAATTGATTTTTTTAAATATAATTAAATTATATTTTTTTCTTATTTTTATCTATTTCTAATTTATTAGTAATATTTGTCTTTTTAAGTTAAAAATGTTGAATTGCACAAAAAATGTCACATATAATATTAGAATTATCAACTTTCAAAGATTATGGTTAGATTGCATAATAAAATAAAAGGGTGGGCCTAGATTATACCAATGAGTCAAAAATTATTTATAGTGATTTTGTGTATATTTTGAAAAGTTGAGGATCTACATTTTTGAAACAATGGTAAAGACGCGGGTATTTTTTAAGATCATCCTTGTCTTAATGCTAATGATGTAATGATAGCGTTGGGGAAATTATATTCCCACCATAATTATTTATTGTTACACTACATTTTATGTTCACCCCACTTCATTTATACTTCAAATTATTGCACTACGGTAAATCACATTTCTAACCCTCATTTTAAAAATAAAAAATAATAAACAAAAGTCCTCCCACCACATACCACATGTCTCTTCCACGAACCCCACCTCTTCCCCTGATTCAGCAGTCCAATCCTTCCCACACCACCAATTTGTGTTCTTGTTGGATGAAATCAACAATTAAGCGAAACAAATTGAATTGCAGCATATACTAATTTTTTAAATTTAAAAGGAGAAACAAAAAAGGATATATAGTATTACAATGTGCTGATGCCTTGAATTGAAGGAATCAAATTGATTTACAAAGGCAGAAAGCAAGTTGTGTATTCGGCCATTAACAAGAGTGGATAAATAACTGAGTTTAATTTATTTTGGCATATCTTCACATCTTGAATTTCGATGGAGAGAGAGAGAGAGAGAGAGACCATAATAATCAAATTGAGTTACTTGCCAATTCGTGTAATCCGCCATCGACTAGGGTAGAGAAGTTGTTGGAATCTTTAACTGTAGTATAAGGGGAAAAAAGAATACTTCTTAAAGTGAGAAAACAAAAAAGAGCTTAAAGAGGACGATACTGGTTTAAATTTCTTTAGAGATATTTAAGTGAATGAAAAACGCGACGTGAGAATAAATTAGTACAGTGAAAATACCTCATTGTGTTATTTTATTATATTCTTATTATATTTTCCTTTTCTTTTAGCGGAAAGCATTCCATTTACAGTTTGGGGCGATTTATAATTTTTCATATTTTCTTATCGATAATTAGGGCTAATTGGAGCAACTGACAAGCAAAAGATGTCGAACCAGCAAGTGAGAGCATCGCACATACTGATCAAACACCAGGGATCCCGGCGCAAGGCCTCCTGGAAGGATCTCGAAGGCCGTGTCATCTCCGCCACCACCAAGGACGCCGCCATCACCCAACTCAAAGCCCTCCGTGACGACATTCTCTCTGGGAAGTCTAGTTTCGATCAAGTTGCATCCCGCTTCTCTGATTGTAGCTCTGCCAAACGCGGAGGTGATCTTGGTAAATACCCCTGCGGCTACTACCCTCCCATTCCTTTTGCTTCAGAATTTGTTTCTGTTGGTTTCTAATTTTTTTTTTCCCTTATGTGTTACTGTTTTTAAATTTTTAATGAGCTTGACTTAGCCGCCGTTCTTTAGCACTTATTCTTGTTATATTTGTTGCTTGTCTTTATTTATTTTTTGGGTTTTTTTTTCTTTTTGGGGGAAGGATTTTTTTTTTTTTTTTGGGTTGGGGGGGGGATCAGTGTTCATTGTTATTACGGTATCCTTTAATGTTAGCCTTTTTAAAGAGAACGAATGTTCGGCAAATATCTAAAATAAGTAATTACCAGGGAGAAATTAATTCCGCAATGATAAACATGTAGGATGGTTTACTGTATTGAAAATGGTCATACATTATTCAAAAACTGTATGTGCTTGAAGTTTGCTATGGATTATGGAATCGAACTTAAATTTAGCAATAGCCTTTTGAGGATTCTAAAATTAGCAGAAGTGGTTTAAGACCTGCCTCAGCCTTTTCCTGCACTTCCGCATCTCATGGAGGGGGTAGCAGCCTGGCAGGAACTTCCTTTTGCAGATATTAGTTGAAATTATACTACCAATTTACCACGGTGTTATTGATATCACAATTGGGAAGCTACAATTGTTGCTTTATTTGAAGATTATCAGTGCACTTGGCTGCTCTTGGTTTATTTTCTTTGGTTTACAATCACCATATGGTAGTAACCTATTGGGCTTAAGATGCACTTTTGCTGATGGAAGATGACCTCACCCTGCCAGCCCTGTGCAGTCTTTCTCCCAGACATAACTTGGTTCTTTCCTCTCAATTTTCATTTTACCCTTAGAACCATTATGTGTGTGTATGGCATGCTGCATTTTAAAATGATGATGTTATGGGAAATCAAGGCGTTTGAGGAGCAGGTGGGAAGACATTAAATGCCAGTGTAAATCTGCCGCTCTTTTCTTGCCAACTCAGTGAGTGATGTGTGGCATTTAGAAACCTATTTGATAAACCTCCAGCAGCAAAACGGATTATATACTGCCAATTCTTATGCTGCTCCTTTATCTGTTTTCTAATTCTATTCAATCTAGTCCGCATTCACAGTGTGATAGATCATTTTGGAACTGAAAACTCGAAAGTACTATTTAGATGCTTTCACCTTTCAGCGGCAATCTTTCTGCACTTGACTACACATCATTTACTGTAGACACAAGGGGTTTTTTTTTGGGGGGGTGGGGTGGTTTGACTTTTTAACTTCTGAATTCATGAGTTTTCAGTATTCCTTCTGGTCAAATAAAAAACCCAAGGGAAAAAGCTGCAACAGGACTCGCCACCGTCACCAATTAGATTAAACGGCTCAGATTTTCCAGAATTGATAATTTGATATTAGGCTGGATGTGTTTTCCTTCCTATCCGGCTGTTTTCAAAGGCATCTACGTTGTTTAGCTTTCCAACATTTTCACAGGGTCATATTTTCATGTTTCATCTTAATGTGAGATTGCAGAGTAAAACTTAATATAATCCTGTGTATTTCTCTTATTGTTTGCATCTCGTGACGGTTGCTGATACGCATACTTTGTAATATGTAGCATTCCTACACGTTTTATAGTTTCGTTTACTAAATTGTGGTATATATTGGTTCAGTTTCTTAAATGTAAAAGCTGCTGATATTATAGAACACGGTATGACCTCATCTATTATGCTTGCAGGTCCTTTTGGTCGTGGTCAAATGCAAAAACCTTTTGAAGATGCTACGTATAGTTTGGAAATTGGTGAAATTAGTGACATTGTGGAAACTGATAGCGGTGTTCACATAATAAAGAGAACAGCTTGATGTCAGCTCATATTAGTATGTGGGTGAACTGAGAAATATATTCATGGCGTCAAACTAAATAAGTCACATTAAGGATTTTTGTAATGTTCAAATTTTTTTCATGCGGCCATCTTCATGTCCGTTAGTGTATGACATTGTGTGTTGTTTGATTGTTTTTTTCTTGCCGGGGTGAAAATAATTACTATATATACGATGCTGCAAATTCAACTTATAGTAGTACTATGTTTTTATGATACGATGTTGCAGCTTCTTGTTGTGGCACAATTTTCAGAAAATTATTAATTTATTGGATTACTATTGAAAGCGTAGGAGGAAACAAGAAAGAGAGAAGACCTTTTGGTGCACTGGATTGAACCGGAGAGGTGAAATATTTTTGTGTGGTCCCCCGCAGTCCGTGGTTTGGTTTGAGATGCTACTGAGTAATGTGAATGCTTTGTTTGGGTGGGCATGCTATTCTCTTCTCTCTTTGATTGCTTTGTGTGTGGAAAATACGCAGGAAGGTTCCTCTCAGCTAGTAAATCCCATCTAGAATTGTAGACGGTTTGACGAAGTTTCCAAATGGCGACATTTGGGAAAGAGAATTATTCCTGTTTTTTACGTGCATGTGTTGATAATATTTCAGATTGCTTTCATCAAAAATCTTGTTGACATTTCAATTCTTTTCGAGTATTGGAACAAGTTATTTTCGAGAAATTGAAAATATTGCACTTGCACAAAATAGTTTTAGAGTTTGTTTAAATTCTCTTTATCAATTATATTTATAATTTTATCTATAACTGATTTGATAACTGTTGATTTATAACTATAAATTTTAAATTTTTATTAATTTAATATCACTTATTTTACTTTATTATAATTTCGCATTATAAATCAATGTCAATAATAAGAATTGTATAGCCACTTAATTAATCAGTTAATTGAATTTTTTACGTATAGATTTTGTATCATCCGTCAAGAGATAAATGTACAAATGTGTTTATAGGAAGAGAGTGAAATTACACTTTCATCGTATAATTTTATTTTCTATATGTAAATTTATTTGTACATTCGTCATTTATACATATAGTATCACTATATATATATATATATCCCCCTTTTCACTTTTCTCCATTTCATCATTGATACATTTGTTAAGGCTGGTGACCTTTAAAATGTTGCACTAATGGCGGAAAAAGAAAAGACGGTATCAAATAAATTTCAGAATTCTCGAAAGTGTGAAAACATATTTTACCACATCCAAGTAGGGCATTAGGAGTGGGGGCTCTTCGTGTGTAAATTAGACCGACTTTAAGCCGAAAGCAAAGATATTTTTTTGGTCAAGTTGACCCAAGTATTGGGGGCATCTCCTTTTCTTCACAAAGATATATTTTGTAAGACGCTGCGTTCTTGACCCAACAAACGTTAACGCTGGACCCACTCATTGCTTTGTTCTCATCAAGTATTAAAAATTCCAATAATCCATACACCCATTCATTCATGTGAAATTAAATTAGGGTCAACCATTTGACAAAAAGCGCAATTGGCGATAAAATAATGTTATTTTTGCTTGGGTTATTTTCATTTTTCGTTCTCAAACTTTTAATATGGCACAATTTTATCTTTATTTTCTGTTTCTCCCTTATTTTGTCTTTAATCTTTTAACATCGACACAATTTTATCTATAGTTTTTCATACATTCACGCGTTTCTCTTCGGTCAAATTTTCCACTAAAACGACGCATTAGTAAGGGGTAAAATGAGAAAAAAATTGGGCAATGTCAATTTACATCCTAACCTTTCAATTTTGACACAAAATTATCCTTTTTCTTTTTTTTTTTTTTACTTTGTTCTCAACTTTCATATATTCACACATTACATTCTTAATATCAAATTTTATTAGTTGTATTTGATTTGTTAAATGTTTAATTGATATTATTTTGACTAAATGTCCAAATTTATTGCAGAAAAAAATTATTTTTACCCAAATTTTATTCCTATTTTATCCAATTATTAACGTGCCATTTTAATAGAAAATTTGACAGAATAGACAAAACACATGAATTTATGAAAAATTGGGAACAAAACAAGGGAAAAATAAAGAATGACGACAAAATTGTGTCAAAGCTGAAAGATTAGGGATAAAATCAGGGAAAACAAAGAATATGAACGAAATTTATGTAAGGAGTTTTTTTTATTGGTCCACCTAAATTGAGGGGGGCTAGTAATGACACAATAATGTAGTTAATCTTCCTCCAAAAGTTTATCTTCTTGGATTGACACGTCTCTGCCACAAATTCGTTCTTTGCACACTGATCTCCAATTTATCTTATGAATCCTTGATGTCCAATTCAAAATTGTTGGTAAATAAATGCACATGGAAACACTGTTTATCCTTGGGATTAAATAAATAATAATAAATAGATACTCCTTCCGTTTCAAAAAGATATTCCTCTTTCATTTTTCACATAGATTAAGAAAACATCATTTAATATTATTGAAAATATATAATTTAACAATATATTTCTTAATATACCTTTTAATTTATTTAATATTTATTTTAGTTATTCTTTATTGTTGATTACTATGTAAAATAAATGAGGGTATATTAGAAAACTAAAAAATTAACTTAAGAAAGAGGATTAGAATCTGGTACGGATAAAAAAGAAAAAAAAAATATCTTTTTGGGACAGAGAAAGTATTAATATATGTACAAAAAAATTTGGGGAAGAGAATAAATTTGCGAGGAAAGCAGGAGAGAAGTCTCTAACGGGGTAAAGGTTGGGACCATGGGTGCAATCCGGATTTTGTTAAGGCTTTTGTGGGTTACCTTCACCAGAGTTTGACACTAGATTCGCTACGGACCAATCAGAGTTCGCTTTGAGACTGCCAATCTGACAGCCACCGCCTCACAGGACTACTTATCAATCCCGTTTCGTATTAAAACCCAAAAAACCTAGTACAGTCACTTTGGCTATTCATAGTAGTCCCGTTAACCGCCCACCGTGTTTACCAGTTATTTCC